>JAOTOK010063847.1:4010-29891 GCA_025770025.1 Virgularia gustaviana
AACGTTTTTTTGTTATCAGGGTGAAACCGCTATAATTTGTAATATCATATATCACTCCAAGCTGGTGAAAGGACGCAAACATATTTTCTTTGTCTTTGAGTAAAAATGTGAAACAAAGTCGGATTCATCTCACATGCACACATTGTGCTATTTTTACACATTTTTGTTTGTAAAATTAATGGAGCAAGCTGAACCGACACTTTCCTATCAAATATACGTATACATCACTCCTATCATTAAATCATAGGCTAACATGTCTGATTATATCACTGTGAGATTGTTGACCTTGCTCTTTATCTCTCTTCACTCGTCCAGCATATTATATCTTATTGGCAACGTTGATAATAATTTTTATGCAGATACTGCTTTAAGAGCTGACCAAAACGTTCCATATTTAGAACCATGGTGATTCCTGGAGACGTTTGCTTTTTGAGACTTGAAATTTACTATTTTTTCTATTTATTTGCAATATAGAGTGACAGTGATGAGAGTGATGATATTGGCAATAATGATGAACAAAACATGACAAAGAGAAAGGAAGACAGAGATATCGGCAATATTAATTTCAAGATTTCAAAGTTAGAAAGGTTAGTTTATACACTGGTATAAACGTTTCATCGTTTGCCTTATTCATTGCTTTATTTTGGGTTAGGATTACGTTAGTGATATATCGCAAACAAAATCATCAACAGTTTTATGAGATCTTTCATTTCACACAGAGAAAAAAATATGTTGCGAATTTCCTGTATAGTTTTTAATAACTTTATAATATGACTGGGAAATTAATAGAGCGCTGATTGGTTGATATGTGTGGCAGAATAAGGGAATCATGGGCGGAAATCCATACAGTACTCCTTTGATAGCATCTGCAAAATGGAAAATATTATTGATGGAAATTTACACTGGTAGTCAACCGATTGTAAATGATTTGCACTTAAATACAAAATAATTTACATTGTTATGTTATCATTCAAATAAAATCTTACAGTAATAAAGAATAGTTGGCTAATACAATACTTTTGCAGTTAGTGTAATATTGTTTAAAGCTAGTACATGTCAATATTTTGTTGGTCATTCAATGGAAGATTTAAACTTTTTCATGATTATAAATGAAAAGTTGAGGCAGCAAGAAAAAAATTATAACTTGGTCTTTGTGGAATTATAGTAAGGTTCGAGGGTTCATTTCGTGACTAAACCTTAAAAAACACAATTGATTGTCATTACATGATTTATTGTGATTTCAACACGAAGCCACCCACGGCAATGTGTTAAAGTCAAGTAAAGTAGTAAAGATAACGTCATTTACCATAACATCTATATTATTACATTCAATAAGATTACACCAAAATTACATCTTTTTTTTCCATTTTAGCTCTACAGACAAAAGCAGTGTTTCGAAAACTGGAAATACATCAGTTCTGTTTGGTAGAACGCCGAAAACTATTCGATTTTGTCAGTTCAGTGATATTGCTAAGTCGCAGAGATACAAATCAGATGTAGATTTTGCGAAAGATGTGTTGAGCTCCTCCACGACAGATCGTGTTGGCTTACTTAAGGAATACTACGAATTCAAAGGCTATCCAGTCGAGAGTGGTGTGTATTACTCGTGTAAACCTTCTCTTGAGGTTGTAAAGTCTACAACACGTCATAATACGAAAAGTTTTAAAAATGTCTTGTTTACAAAATTCTCGTCTTCCCGGCGCCGTCAATCTTCAAGAAAAAGCTACGAAAAGGTCCTAAACAAACTAAGAATTACTGGAGGACACGCTAGTGAAGTATGTGATGATAGCAATATAGTTGCTTGTAACACATTGCGTTCGTCGTCAGATCGTGCAGGCGAAACCTCAAAAGATATTTCTAAAAGTGCATCGCGCGACCAACTCCACATTGCAGCCTCAAACAAGAATGATTTTAAAAATGAACGATGTGTTGAAGGTACATCTAGTACTACAATGTTCTCGACAAATGAGAAAGATAAACGAAAACATGATTCAAAATCAACGACATCCAGAATTCAGAAAGATCATGTCTACTTGTCAGAGTCACTGAAATACGAAGTCAATGAAAATTGTAAAGAGCAAGCATCCTGTTTTCTTGATGTCTTTCTCGAGGAATGTTCACAACGTGAAAATTCTAATAAGTGTTTTTCAATTAATAAACCGAACCAATCATCGGTTTTTGACGACCTTATATAATAGATCTTTCTTATTACCTTTAGGGTCATTTTATCAAGATTTTTAGATTGTAAATATAACATAAAAGTTTTTAAGTTAAAGAATGTATCATATATCTTAGTATGGGTAGATATTATAGTTAAACTAGATAAATATAGTGTATCACAGATCTTTTCCAAGAACTCCGGAATCACTGGTACATTTTCACGACATCACAGACGACCAAATTACGCTGATTAAGTGTCTTGAGATATTGTTATCGTGGCAACAATGACGTTTCAACATGGCGGCCAAATCGGAATTTTTTGTATTTTTCTGTAACATGAAAAGTTTACAGTAATTCTTTGTCCCTAGCAATGTTATAAAGTCACCAATCTGGTACTCGTATGTGCCATTTGCATGTGATACCACAAACAATTGTGAGAAGCCACCTTAATTGTATTAAACACTGGTATGAATTCATATAAACCATTCAGACCTCTCTTCACCAGGCATTTCAGACAACCATTTAGACAACTAATCGAATGGGGATAATTTTGCAATGCACATGGGACTTCTTCTCTGCTTTCGCTTTGCTGCGATACAGGACGGAGCCCGCGAAATCCACTGCTGTCACCTGGTACGGGGTATCCCCAGTGGTTCTAGTACTTGGTAAGTTGCGCCTTGTGGTTCTGATTGGAATGCCTTGGTGCGGAATCTCTTGCATCCCCAAAACGTCCCTCGCTGTTTCTCCACGAGCCGTCAAAGCCCCAGCACCATGTACCGTTCTGTTATCTGGGCCATGGTGAGATCTGCTAGCCACTGGACCAGACCAGTTGGGCTTCCACTACGCTCCACCCTGTTTCCCAAGTCAGCTGGATTTTCTTGCGTAGGTACATGCTGACGGATATTCACGCGGTTTAACACGAACTGCCCCGAGAATCCAGAATAACCCCACCGTGCTATCAAGCCTGCAATGAAGGTCTGCTGTTAGAGTTGGATAGTTTTATGAACGTTGGCCATCAGGTTAGCCGCCATGTTGCCGGCGATCAATTCGGGATTGTTAGTCCACGTTTGGCTACACGAGATTTGGCAGTTACAACATTCTGCAATATCCCGTCATTTTGCTTTACAACAGCGTACACCGCACCTTTTACGCTCGCATCACCAAAGGCTTGCAATGTCTGTTCCTGAATTGATTAGCGATGGGGTGCACTTGATCTAGGAATGCTTACAGATGCTGGCAATATACTGTACCACTCGTTCCGTGATGCTTGCAATGGCTCAGGTAGTAGAGCATCCAGGTTTTTTCATCACAGATATCGCGCGGAATACCAGCTTTCGTGTTAATGTCGTTGGGGAAACGGCTGCAGCGTTGCGCATATTTAGACAGGAAAACGTCACCACTGGACTTATAGCAAAGGGATGAATATCTTGTTTGAAGAAAGACCTGTTAAATGTCGTAAGATAACAATTACGTTTCTTACTGTTAAGATGTGTTGTGTTGTGAAATGGGATGTTGTCCAAATAAAACCTGTCCATGCACATCTGTCTACCATTGTTGACAATTTCCTCGGTCCTCGCAGTTGAACAGCATATCTGTCTCAGTTGTCATGTGACTGCGACGAATGTATTTTGTAACCTTATGCTCGTCGAAAACAGATTCGCCACAGCAGTCGCATGCAACAGCGTTCTAATACAGATTTTAGCAGTTTCCCGTATACTCAAATTATACAGCCTGAATAAATATGTTTTTTTGCTAACATGTCGCCAAAAGATATTTACCTCCTTTTATGAAGAGATTGGATAGCAATAGCCCTCAAAGCAAACACTTATTTAGAAAATACATTTTGTGTAATGTTGTCAAGCTGTATATCTGTTCTGCATGCGAAAAATAACAATTATTTAAACATTTGGAGAATTGTTTTCTGCTAAATTTGCCGACAGCTGTTTACTTATGGGATCTTTTGTGTTTTGTCTGCGAAAAAACCTTGTACAAATAGTTTTATAAATAGAAATCACCAAGTTAAAACATCAGTGCTAGTAAACGAAATAAACAGTTCCGTGTTTTTATGATACCCGAACCATTTCATCCGAGTATATTTCGATAACTATCAAAAGGAAAACATGCATAGGCTTGTCTGTATTATTTTGTTGCTTTCGTTCTGTTTTCTTGTTGAGCTAGTGGCAAATCGAGCTTATCCACCCACAAAAGTTGTGAAATTGTCTCTTGCAGTTTCAAAAGCAACTTACTTGCCTTTCAGTACAAGACGATTCATAAAAGATGGTGCCATTATTGAGAACCCTTCGTCGCTGCTTCCAAGATATCGTCTTCTCGTGATTCCACTGCCACCAAAATACGATGCTTCACAAGACAAGAAAGCGTGTACAATCAATGGATGGACAGCCAAAGGTTACGTTAACAAAGAAACAGAAGTTCTTATGTTTATGAACGTTCAACAAAAGCTGGTTGTCTTTGGATTCCGAGGAACTGAACCGCTAAACCTGCAAGATTGGTTAGGAAACTTCAATTTGCTACTGGGACCAATGAATATAGGACAAACGACAGTGATGGCCCACAGAGGTTTTATTCTTCGCTATGGTTATATCTCATCTTGGTTTGAAGATGAATACAAGAAAGTACCTCATGATTACACCATTGTCCTGACTGGTCACAGTTTGGGTGGTGCTGAAGCAACTATGGCTGCCATTGTTGTTGCTGGTAAGTTAAAAAGACCAGCACATGCCGTGGTAACATTTGGTTCACCTTATCCTGGAGACAGTAGCTTCAAAGATTATTACAATAAAGTGGTTGGTTGCGATCGTACACTACGAATGGCTGCCAAGTGTGATCCATTCACTCGTGTACCAATGACTGTTCCTGGATACACTCATGTTTGTGACGGAGTGGAAGTCGATGGTAAAACAGGGCTCAGCATTATAAAAGCTCATATTTTATACAAAGGATACGAAAGAGGAATAAAATACAAGTATAAAAACATGAGTGAAATTAGTCTTGGCTGTGATCGAACATGATTTAACAAGATGATTATGAAGAAAGAGATTAAGAATGAAATAAAAAATGGTTCATGGTATATTGTTTGCCGGTTAATTTTTCTCTATATTTATCATGTCTTGACTTGGGTGTTCATAATACCCCTAAGAATTTCCTCTGCAAATTAGTGCAATTCCCTATTTGTTCCCGTGAAAATATGTTGATGAAAATGGGCAGTATAGATGCTAATTTGACACTACAAGTCTCGACCGAATCGAACGAAAATTTAAATTTCAACTGCATGAGCAAGAATAATGTAAAGAAATCGCATTTTGTCCAGAACAGACGCAGGATCTGACCCCAGACATTCTTTTTGCACGAGTTTTTTGGTTGTTTTTTTATTCTTGTTTTTTGTTTAATCAGCTGGGCTGTGGCATTTGATGAAAAAATACAATGTTTTGAAGTTGGTGAATATTCAGGCAAATAGCTTCGAGAAACTTACTGCTATAAATTTTACTGCATGGTCAAGAGAGTTACTTTCGTTATCACAGAATTTATGAGGGAAAGACGTAAGAGAACTATATCCATCAACAACGATTGATTAATGTTCTGTATCGCCATGTTATAGTTTGGAAATCATGAGAAGAACTGAGCTACTCATGACTTTTTTATTTTCGTCGTATCGATGTGAGAAAATAAACGCTCAATCGTTTCACATTTCGCGAAAACTTGAATTTTTTCATTTCAATAAGAAATAATTGTAGTTTTTACGACAATACGCAGTTTGGGAAAACGGATTTTGCACAAACTTCATATAGGCCTAACTACATAAGGGTCGAGGTACAAAAAGTACCTATGAAAACTAATTCTATTTCGGATTCATTTTACTTTTCTCATCACTGAGATTTCTTTTTCAAAAGCGTATAATTTTGTGGTACGTCCATATTGGTATTAATACGACAATAACCATTGTTATCATTCACTTAGTGTTCTCAACTTTTATTGATTCACCTGCAAAATAACTGCGTGCAAATAATACTCTGAGCATGGATATTACCATCAATAATTGTAAACATGGCAACTGAACGCTTCGCTAAGTTAGTTGTTTGTGTAATATTTAGTATAAATTTCTTTGTTTTAAAATACATTATAAAAGTAATTATCATCAAATCCAACTATTTCCTTAGAAGGCATTGCACTGATTGTTGACTTTTTCTGGAAATCAGAAACCAAGGCATCGGTCTCAATTTTTCGCCACAGTTTGCAGTGGTTGTCGCGAAAATGACGTCCAACCTCTAATCGCTTTAATGTTTTGAATTTGACAAACTTTTCTTTTCCATTCCTAAATCTTGGCCAGTTTGGAAGCGTATTCCTCTGACCAGTGGTGGGATTACTAAAACACAAATAATACTAATCAAAAACGTAGGTAAGCAAAACAACATTTTACAAGAGGAGACATGGGTTCATTGACTTTTATTCCAAAGTGGGAAAATGATAAGTTTGTATAGGAAAGCTCATTTAATCCTAAAAAATTCCAGGATCAATGTACCTAGCTACCGATGGCTTAGAAAGAATGACATTTCTCAACTTAGAGAATTCACGTTATGTAGCTTTGCAATTGTCACTGCGTCGCCCCCCCTCCCCCCCCCCGCAAAAAACGTTCTTTATCGAGTTAATGCTTGTTTTGAAAATACTTCCAAATTAGAAGCCAAAAACATTTGCTCAAATCGCAAAAAATAGCATTTTTGCTGCACTTTCTTACTACTCAGCCAAAACGTGTCCATTAATGTGAAGTGCCTATAGGCGCCTGAGATGATTAAGCCCGTTTCCCAATTCAACCGTAGCGTACCGTGGTGCACCGTGCTATGCGGTATTGATATTTTGGTGTGAACATAATGCCGTTAATCTTTCTCTGGTCAATTGGTTATGAAAGCATGCGGTACGTCGATGTGAAAAACGACGTTTGATAGTCATTCACAGCCTAGTCCCTGGCTTTCATTTGCATGGAGAGAGCGATGGTCCTAAAAGCCTGGTAAGATTTTTACAGCATATACTGAGCACAGCCCCTGGAGCAGTGACGTAGACACAGTTGCTCAAGACCTTTAAAACATATGAGTTTATAGTAGTTCCTATAGTTTACGCATGTTTGTGATCTTTTTTCATTATATGCATGGTATATTGTGTAATGGTGCTATTAACCAATAACAGTTTTTGAGAGGCCGCTTCCTTCCACGTGTCACGGTACTTACAACCGTTTGTGTCATTGACAACATGATGATTCCGAAATTAAAAATGCACCCTGTTTGCATTGAAACGCTGGTTCTACACAACCATCTTACAATCATCATCATCACTGTGCATCACTGAAACCAACAGTGTTATTCTTTTCTTACCATGAAGAGAAAAACAGCGTCGAACGTCAATAAATTACTTTGTTTAAAAATGCAGAGCATATAAATACGATCACAAAATGTGTACCCAGTTGACTTAAAAGTAGAACAGTAACTCACCAAAACTGCAATACTTTTCAGCCACCGTACAACTATAGTACCTACCCATATTTTGCAAAATTACTCCAGTACGCCATAATTCGCAAAGACAGGTCCAGTTCCTTAGACGTAAACATCGCGGGTTTCTCAATTGGCGCACCAAATACATACTACAATTTTAAAACCATTTAATAATTAGCTGCTGTAATTAATAGATAATGGAACTAAAATCAAGTTCAGTTGCTTAGTTCTCCTATTTTCAATTTCATTCCATTTTCAGTTCGACTGAATCCCATCGCGTCGTCCTAACTATAGACACAGTCTTAATTGGTCTGGTACGTAGTAATAGTGATCTCATAAATTTTAGTCGTTAACGGGTTCTAATAAATTTTTATGAGCTTCCAGACCATCTGCTAATTGACTAGGATTAGAAAAAGTTTTTCATATATGGCGCTTTTATTCATACACCTAGATCTATTCCATGCTATACGTCTACATGTCGCACGTTTGAAAATATGAAAACAATTTTTCCACAGTTAGCGGCGCCATATAATGCAGATACACCAATACAAAGGTTTCAGTAGATGAAGATTTCCAGAACATTATATGATGGTTGTTGAAATTTGTTGAATTTTTTTCTATTTAACTGCTTACATAATATTTTAAAAATTATTAACTCAAGACATCCATTGCATACATCATGATATTATACATCCAGAAAGATCGTCTGGAAGACAACCAATTGTGCCTAAGCGCAACCCTAAGTAAATATCTGGATTCTGGAACGTTTTTTTGAATACGTTTTGAAGGTCATGCATGCCTCTCACCAACTGCCTAGCAAAATATCTCGCAGTAGCCTGCATAATGTAATAAGAGACAACAATGCATCAGAAGACAAAGTAAAACACTGCAACATTATAGCAAACAACCGAGAAATAGACAGAACACAACAATATTGCCCCTAGCTTTCTTAAATCTGCTAGCAAGCCCAGATAAGAAACCGCGTTTAGTGTCACCAGTATATATCTTTACCGTAAACAATGCCTTACCTGTAGATCAGAACCGTGTACCACGCCCATCCATTTTGGCCAATCTTCATTACTTGCACGATGTTTCAATCTGTACATATAAACTTCACTTCCCAAATCTGCAAATGACTTGGCAAAATCAAGCATTGGACAAACCATATGTCTGTCTTCCAATATGATTTGATAAAGATCACGATTGTACTTGGGGCTTGTCTTATTATTTTCCAGTTGTAAGTAAAAGTCTTTGATGTGTTGTCGTGCTGTTTCAGAAAGTTCGAAAAATACTTGATCAATGAGAGAACGAAGGTCTTTTCCATTGATTGCGAACGGAACTTTATATTTCAGAAAATTTAATAAATAAACCATCCAACGACTGCCCTCGTTCTTGCTAGATCCGAGTAAGATATTAACCTTCTTGTTTACCAGTCGTTTTTGTAAAACGTTACGCGGGTTGTCAAACATAATCTCATCGTCCACCACAGGTACCCAAGTAAAATGACCAAATTGAGCTGTCCTTAAATCTTGTTGGACACTTGCAATTACTTTACCAGGTACATCACGAAGACATGATAACAGATTTTTATTATTTGGGCAATTAATTTTATCCAGAAAGTCGCGAAATCTTTCTTGAGCTTCTGCTTTGCTCATGGATGCCCAGTAAGCTAATGGCGAGCCACTTTGGATAATTGCCCGATGAAACAAGTTCTCATTCCTAGGAGATAACAGATGAAAACCAACACTTGATGCTCCCGAACTTTCTCCAAAGATAGTCACTGAGTTAGGGTTGCCACCAAATTCTTTGATGTTCTTTTGCACCCATGATAGGACCAACCGTTGGTCATATAAACCCATGTTGCCTATATCAAATTACCAAATTTTCATTACCTAACTTGACAACTAGCTTGAACATATGGTTACCATTCTTGAAAATAAAATATCTGTAAGAAAACAGCATGTTTATTTAAACTAGTTCATACAGAGTTTTAACAATATTAATGTTTATAATTATGCATATTGTTCAATGTATATGCTATACTTGCAATTTTATAGTGCGCACGTTTATTGGTAAATGTTGCCTTAAACATGATGCTTGATTTTAAACAACTCACCTTGTATTCTACCATCGCCAGTTGCTAAAAATCCCAAAGCTCCTAATCTGTAATTAAATGTTACTACTATCACATCGCCATGGGAAGCTAACGTTTTTCCATTGTGTATGGGAAGAGAACTGCTTCCTTTGATAAAACTATCGCCGTGAATCCACACCTGTTAAACACGAAGTAGAAGGACATCTACATACATATATTGCTTTAAAAAGTTAATCAAATAGAGTTGAAAGCTGAAATCTAATTTGTCCTCCAGTATCTACAAATTATTTTGGGTTTACACAAATCATAATATTTATAATAATTACCATAACGGACATATTTTTTCTTCTTGGATATGGTGTCCAAATATTAAGAGTTAAACAGTCTTCCTTGAACTGATTATTTGGATTCCATAAATCAATTGTTCTTCTTCCGGTTCTTTTTAATCTTGGTTGCATGCACGATGCCCCGAAACGGCTAGCATCAAAAATACCTCAAAAAATATGCAATTAACAGTACGTTTACGCGAAATTTAATACAACCAAAATTATAACAATGCATTTTCCACAATTTACCTGGCCAAATTTTGTTAAATGGTTTGGGTTTCCTAAAACGTAACTTCCCTATCGGAGGATGTGCGTAAGGAATACCAAGATATTGGTGGGAATAACGACCATCTTCGCTCACAACTGTTTGACCTTGGATGATACCATTGGCAACTTTAACGATTGGAAGATATGATTCTCCGGGAATATATCCTGCATAATATTATGAGATAAAAACCTTTAACTACTGTATTATTATAATAATTACTTTTAAACGACAAACTATCATTATTCCTATACTTATGGTGATTGTTGATCCTAGTACAATATCAAATTTTATAGTTTTCTTTTATCAATTTTCCAAAAATAAAAAAAAAATTCGACTGGGTCAACTAAGTCGCGAAGAAGATTGCCTTCAAAACGACTAAAACCAACACTTGATCAATATAGAATCTGCTTTATGGAGCTCTATGATCAAGTAAATATTTCTTTGTGTTATTCAAAGCCACACAGTTTGCAAACTTATAGTTTTTCGATATTTTCCATGAATCATTGTCCATATATGCAATACCTCATAGTGTGGCTTGCTGATGGCGAGATATGCGACTTCTGACTACGAACAATATATCACCCTGAGAAAGCTCCAAAGGCCTAAGTACTACACACGCGAAAACCTCACAAACACGAAAAATGTCTTTGCAAAAAGCTTCGAAGCTTGTAGCAGGATGATGACCAAGTTGCTATATACAACCGTGTGGATACCAAGTTTGTCGAGGTTACGAATTGCTAACACGTTGATGGTTGCAGGCCGATATCAACATGTTATCGAATAAGCTTCTAGCAAGTCTTTAGTGCACAACTTGTTGCAAACATGATCACAAATTGTTAGCAACCATCAACAAATCTGGGTCAAGGCATAAGTGATCGCGTCGGGACTTGACCCAGCAACCTTGTATAGCAAGTGTGTTGTGGCCTTTGCAATTCCCGGTGTGTAGTACCAACAATTAAATCTAGTATTTCGTACCTTTTGGAGGTTTTTTGAGCTCTGTTAAGGGTCCAAAGATTACAAAAGCAAAAAATAAAAGGGTTGAATGAATGCAGTAAATCCGCATCCTGTACAAGGGTTGCAGCATTTTTATCCTGTTGAAAAAATAAGAGAAAATGTAATTGCATTCCTTGAGTGTGGAACAATCGAACATTGGTTCTAGTAGAGTAATGATAAACTGAAGCAGATTTCTATCCATACACAGCAAGATAGTTAATCACGTAGTTGAAAGATATTTACTGTGCAACCATATAGTAAGTAGATTAAAATTATTAACATATAATAGACATAATATCCATTTCTATCTTGGCTCCTTTTAACCTACTAGTACATACTATCAATTCGACATTTGAATTGTACATTTAGAGCACGTGGCCGTGGTAATTTGGTACAGTATTCTTGGTACAGTGGTTGCTTACAATAACGCGGGCAACAGGCAACTACAAGTTACTCTCAAAGCAGAGGGCAACTTGCGAGTTTTGTTTTCATTTTCCCACCAAGCAGTTCTACAGTGTATAAGACATACTAAAGGCAATGAAGGTGTGTCACTTATTTTCAATATCATAATTATAACTTTATTATACTACATAATATATCATACACTCTGGTACATATATATTCATCGTTATCCGAAAAATATTCTCTCCAAACCAACACATATGACAGCAGCAAATAAACAGCAACATACTGGGTTAGTCTTTAACGTACAAGATGTGTTTTTAATATCGGAAGTTAACTAGTTCTTACAAATACAAATATATTTTTAGGGTATTTTGTGGTATATATCGACTAATAATGCATGACACACCTACTTTTATTAAAACTTTCTAATAGTTTATAGATACGCTCTTATAACAGAAAAATATTTGTCTGACTTTTCATGGTTGCAGGTGGCAAAACAAGGTTATGATAAGGTTATCATTGACTACGGTTCCTCTTTATCACGATATTCGTGTAAGTATATACAGTTTAAAATGCCAGTTGAATAGTTTGTAATAAATAACGTACCTTCATGTGGTTAAGATCTGTACTAGTGTACATAAGGAGATCGCTCGCCCCATGTCAGTGTGTTTCGCGTTTTCCGTAAGGAATTAGCAAAGCACGAACGCGAGTTATTTTTTCTTCTTCATGCTCGATTTGGCTGGTCACGCTTCATTAAATTAGACTATAAACTACCCGTAAAAATATTTACGGCCTTCACTCGCACCACACAATGTACAAGTTTACGCATGGCCAATATAAATTAAAGTAGCTTATACATAGAAATGATATACAACTGGTTAAAGTTTATGACCACAGTTTATATAGCATCGAGTATTATTTCGTCAGTGTGTTATCTTATTTAGAAGCCTCTAAAAACGACTCTAGAAATGACGGCATTAAAGAGCCACCAACTGATAACGGTTTGCATGTTGAAGGAACAGAGCCCCTGTCATGTTAGCATAAAAAATTATAGCGCACTGCATAATATAAACACACGCAGAAGTAAACTAAGCAAAACACTGATATCTCAGATGATCAAACAACTATTACATCACCGTGAGTGATTTTATCAAGTTAAGGTGAATGAACATTGTGCATGGGCTGCATGTTTTTACAATTTGGCTTTGTTCACAGTTTCAATTCAGTAATTTAAATCAGTGATCTCAGTCTAAAAGTCATAAAATATAAGAAAGCTGATTGATATGACATGTTCAGAAAGAGACTAAAAACAGTAAATCTTCCTAATACAGTAATTATATTGTCTGGACAAACTTAAAAGACAGGCTTGCCATGACTTTCTGGCATATAAGGAGGGCAGGATTTTGAGCCTGCATGGGCATACTGATTGTAGGAGAATGCTCTATATTAACCAGGCTGAGAATATTGGAATTAACTTTTAAAAATTGAGCTTGGGGTTTGGATGGTTGGGCACTGCAAAGGATTTTTTTGAATTTTGAAGCAGCTTCTCAAAACCCACGTGGTGCATTTTAGATACAAATTCCTTTACAGTACACTCTCCTTGGGAACTCATCAAAAAAGAAACTCTGTTGTGGTCTGCATGTGAGAGATCCCTTAAGCAATTACAAGTCCTAAGCTACATGTAGGTAGTATTTTGTTTGGAAAAAACATCACAGTCTGAGATATCCCTATACTGCACCCAGTTATGCCATGCCTGTTTTATTTAATAGAATCACAATAGAGTTTGATGGAAAAAACATCTTATTCGTCAACCATGTAATGGATAGTCTTCTGATCTTTCACACTACCCAAGTTACTAATATTGTCCCACCAAACAAACAAAAATTTCTTGCATAACAGCTCAAACCAGGGTGTGATGATAACTTTGCCATTCTTAGCATCTTGTAACATTTCTCTCATCTGCTTCTGATTCACATAACAAAAACTTTTCACCTCATTAGGATTAGCTTCAATATCCACATCATTTTGAATAAATAAAACATGATCAATCTCATGTTCACCCCACACATCATCAGACATTGCTTTGTAGTGAATCCTTGTGATCATTTCAAAATTATTGAGAGGAACCTGTCAAATGCAGAAAGAAGAATCAAGTACACACTCTTGATGTCAACACTAGAAGATGGGTGCACATTTCATTCAAATGTAGTGTGATTGAATTTTATTTGGATTTCAAGAAGAAATTTGGATGAGATCAGACAAGAAACTAAAATATTCAGTCACATCTGATCAAGAAACACTTGCAGTACGTTTTACTAAATTCAGATTTACATTAAGATTAAGATTTGTGTAGTGGCATTCAGTTTCAGTAGAATAATAGAAATCCAAACACTTCCTGACAATGGAAGTTAATTGCCTTCGTTGCATGTATAGTTATATCACCTTAATAAATCAATCACCTGGGTTTCAACCCCATGGATGCATCTGATCCAGGGCAATATGCTTTACAATGTAATCAATGTAATTTTGAACTTCCCTCATTTATACAGTATTAACAGTAACACAAATACTGATTGAAGATGCATTGAAATTTTGGGAAAGACTGTTCTATCCAGATCTATTTCAGACTGTGTTATCAAGTTCAATGTTCAACCAAGGCCGGGGGGTGTCCACCACTCCCTTGAAGAACAAGCCTGTACTAATCTATGCCTGTACGTACCAGGTACACCTAACTAAAAGTTCAAAGGTACATTTGGCAGTACGACAGTGCAAAATGCTAAGTGTAACCTAGTAAATTATGATTGCATACTTACTTGTTTAATCTGAATTCCCAGTTCATGATGTAATTTACGTTGTGCAGCACGTTTCACTCCTTGAAAGTTCGTTTCATCCATTTCTTGAGCGCAATATAAGGGGTGACTACAACATGTGTTTGTAAAACGGCCAGGAAATGTTATCTTTGCATCTGAACGCTGTTGCAACAACAACTCATTTTTGCTATTAAAAAGAAAAACACTGAATGCTCGATGCAGCATGCCTTTGCCAATGTTACTGTTTTGATGACAGGTTCTCTTGGTTGCTGCCCCAACAACACGGTCCTTTTCATCAACTAGAATACATTTCTCTTCAAGCAAGGCTTCTTGAGTTTTGTCCATTATCTTTTCTTGCGTTGTATAGGAACTGAAACAATTACGAAATACAAAGTTTTCGCAACGATCTTGTACTACCAAGACAAATTTACTTCTGTAACCACATCTGACATATCGTGTGAGTGCTGGAAATATAGCCATTTTATTATAACAACCGGAAATGATGCACTTAGCCCGCTATATAATATTACAAGCTCCATTTGTGATTGGCTGAGATCTATAAATTATGATCTATAACCCAGGTTCTTGGTCCTGGGCACCACCAATAGCCAACACGACGTCACACCATGCCCCCGTCACTGACCTGACAGTTGGTACCGCAGCAAGTGTTCAAGGAGTATTTAACTATGATGGTACATAATTGTTAAATATTATGGTCTTGGCAGTTGTGGTTGACACTAATAATAACATTATTAAAATATGGTAATTGTATTAAGAAATTTACAACGAACTGTTGCATTCAACTCACAAGTGTTACACCACCATGCTATGCTGTTGGCTAAGTTATTTGCCATTGAGAAATATGACTGGGGGATTATATGTGTTAACAAGAAATATATTCGCAATCTGAACAAAATTTACCGAAATACTGACACTGCAACAGATGTACTTTCATTTCCCTATTACCATGTAAGTAACTTTAGTACTTTACAGTGGCGTATAGCCAGCCCGACGATTTAGTCCTGCTATGCAAATTTTAAAAATTACCATTTATTCATTTCTTTAGAAATCTATTGTTTTTACCATCAGTGAACATAGAAAAATTTGCATAGCAGGACCAAATTGTCAGGCTGGCTACGCCACTGGTACTTTATACATTGTATACTTATAATTCTAATTTATTTTTACCATGAGGGGCTCAGGCTTCTGGTATTGGGGCTTGTTGAATGTTCTATTCACACTAGGTTGCTAGATCTTTATACTATAATTCAATAATGAAACCCCACAAATCTCTTAAAATGCTTAGTTTCATTGGTGCATCCTCCTTCATATGCTGGCAACCAATTAATTTGACATGGTGTTGCTTGGATATTATTGCAATTTCTACCAGCAAAATTGCAATATCCCAAGATCAATCAAAATGACATCATTTTGTTTTTCCTCATAAACATTTTTAGAGTGGGAGAAACTACCAAGTGGATTATATAGTAGTTATTATATTATGTTATAACTAAGTGAATTCTATTTTACCGACTGAGCTGTACAGGTCATGCAGTTGGTAGGGCATCCGACTAGTATCCAGAACGTTGTGGGTTTGAATCAGCAAGGCAAAGTACAGTTTTATTCTGCTTGCCCGGTGACGTGGTTTGAAATCACTTGGTATAGCATTTACCACCTATTTCCACCCAAGTTCAGAAAACCAGCCACAAATTTTAAAAATATTTATTTAATATTTATTTTGGGGCAGTTTCTAAATATTATATTACATGTTTTTTCTTGAATTATATGAATTATCAATGAGTTTCAGAAAGTAAATACTATTAACTAAGTATCATAGATATAAATATTTATAAATTACTATAACCCGAAAGATCAAAGGGCAAAAATCTCTAAGTATTAGTGGGCATGAGGGTTGAAAATTAATAACCATGTGTTGCAACTGCTATTGTGCATGGACAATGCTTGCTTCATTCTCACATATTATGCTGTGCAAAACTAGTTATTACAATGTATAAATTTACACGGCATTCACCATTATTTTCTTGAGCTGAGTGTCGTTGGTTATGAGATGATAATTATATTTTCACTGTACCCTTATTTTAGTGTTGATTACTAACTATTTGTCTTGTAGTCTGTGTGTTAATGTATTTATGCAGGTGAACCTACAAAAATATTGCCCATGATTGATATTATTTAATTTAGTTCTATTTGTAGTTTACATACTTTGACTGACTTGTAAGCTGTACAAATTTACAATCAGTAAAGGCTTGATTACCATTATGTTACTTATTTTTGCTAAATATAGGATAGGTGCACTATTTTAACATTTGAAAACGTGGACGGACCGAGCAAGGCGGCCAAATAACGTGTTTAATTTTTAGTGACTATTGTAAAAGAACTAAGTTAAAGGTACTACCGGTGGCATTCTGAAAACAATTTATTGCTGTACACGTCGTCATACACGCGCGCGTAATAGAATTCAAAGTTGGTAAACAAGCGTCAGTTTTCCTCGCTAGTTTCTTCCCCGTGATAATAAAATTCGCTTTTACTGTAATAATTGTCATAATTGTCATCATCCATTTTCGCAGTTTTTCAGAGAAAACTTACACATATTTGTAGTCTAACCGGACCGCTAACGAGGCAATCTGATTGGCTAGGAATGATGGATAAAATTACTTTTTGTATGCTGAGGTCAGGGCATTGAACGTCAGGGTTGCAGTTTGATAGATTGTTTGACGGTGGTGGAGTGTTCTGTATAAGTTACTCCAAAAATGTTTTAATTTGAACGATATCTGAATTTGAACGACTTAATTACTCATCGTCATGTAAAAACTAGACCTTGTCATAGATTAGGTATACATACTACATAGATGTGCAACTCGGGACATTTTGTGTCTTACCCAGTCTCACCGCGTTCTCATATTTCTAATTTCTGGCAAGTACTCATTTGTATTGGAAGCATACGGGAAAATGCGGAAAAACCACGATTTTAATACAACGGTTTGCAAGATTGTCATGGTTCGCAGATATTCTTTAGAGAAAGTTGTCCTTTTCGACAATTTTGTCCTTGAAAGAAAGGTCAGATCGTCCATATCTTTAAAAAAGCTATTTTTGATGTTTTCCCCGTATGATTTGTATTGAAATTCGGGCCGATACACTTGCCAGAACTCGCGTGAATATGACGTGCTAGCCAGAAAACGCGTGAGACAGGAAATTGCATATAAAATGTCCCGAGTTGCACACAGTGGTTGCACGATCTATGGCCTTGTCGTGAGATCGTGAAAAAATTTTAAAATTCCCAGTCTCTTAATTTCTCCCATGTACTGCCACCTCCACAGGCCCTCGTTGCACCATGGGAAGGTCACAGTTTTTGAGCTAGAGGGCCTGCGGAATCTTGTAAACTGAATAAATTAAAATAAGTAATATTATGCATGGTAATTTTTGAAATTTTACAGACATTTTGTCGCTTTCCGTTGTTATCAACACAGCTGCTTCTGGACCTATCTTGTACGGTTTTAACATTCCTTTGTTAAAAAGGTATATTGCATACAGAAGCGTTGTCAGTGCAATATCAGTTGTTAAAAAACTGTGAGTCAGTATGTAACTGAAAATCTCGAATCTGTCAAACTCAGTGATCGTTATATATCATCAGTGTAACTTGTTCATCAATTTGTAAATAAAGACCTCACTCGTAGGTTCTCCGTATAGTCTTGTCAATTCCTCTAAGACTTTCTTGCCATATTTCGGAAAACAGTTTGTGCTTCGCAGCCTTCGCTCATTGTTCTCTCATTTTTTTGCAACGATGTATATCGCCCTATGGCTATAGACATAGTGTTGCTCCAAACCTTTTTTCGCTGAAGAACATAGTTTGATTTTCGTCGGCACTGCAGTCTGCAACGCTGGTGTTGGCAAAATACCTGTAATCGGAAAATGCTTTTTGCCACATCCTTAAAAAAGCCATTTTTTTTATTTTAAAGCGATGCATATATTATGGTCTGGATTTTCCATATAATTCATTTGCTGACGTGACACCTGCGCCATTTTGTTGACAAGATTCCGCAGGCCCTCGCTGAAACGTGTGTGACCTTCCGGCCATGGTGCAACGAGGGCCTGTGGAGCCGGACTGGAGGCAGTCCCATGTACGTTTCCAAACGTTTACCCTGCGAGCAGAGCCTCTGCATAGCCTCTATATCGTTCGCTAAGAGGCGTTCCCTCTTACATAAAATTCCGGCCGGAGGGCCAAATGTTCAGGCAGGCGCCAAAAGAGGCGTCAAACATGACGCTCATCGCCCAGTCAGCGGCCATATATAGAAGTATTTATGTATGTTTTTGTGTCACGCCGCATTGTACTGAACGTATTTTTGCTGATTCTTGTTATTCTAGGATATTATTCCTGGTATAATTCCTAAACCTGATGTAGAAGCTGAAGGCGATCATAATCTTGGTGATATATTCTTGTGTTTATCTATTATACTAGACCAGTCAAAACAAGAAGGGAAAGATTTTCAATATTTCTTGCCAGTAAGTCATGT
This sequence comes from Virgularia gustaviana, assembly GCA_025770025.1. Lineage (NCBI taxonomy): Eukaryota > Metazoa > Cnidaria > Anthozoa > Scleralcyonacea > Virgulariidae > Virgularia > Virgularia gustaviana. The sequence continues at coordinate 23,098 of JAOTOK010063847.1, forward strand.
TCTCTAATTGTCAATTTTGGTGTAAATTTTAGTGTAAATATAGTCTTTTTTATTATAAAATTTTGTTTTTAATTTTCAAATACGGAATGAATCCTCTTGACTGCAATGTCTACCGTCTACGATTTTATACAACTATACCAATGTTATTAAAGAAACCCAGAAGTAGCTTGTAAACAATAGCTGTTTGTAACGTTAAAATATTGTACTTGCTTTATTTCCCAGCAACCTTTGCCCTCTTCATACCCACAGTATATTTCTTGCCACCTCTCCCCTGACTAGTATGTTATTATGTAGGCGACATTTGACAGAAGCTGTATATCTTTTTAGATATATCTTACCCATGGTATCTGTCATATATTAGGATACACACATCACACGAGAGAATGTAGGGCCAAGGTAACGTGCGCGAAGTTTATTGCTTGCGATCCACTGCATGTAACCTTTGTATTGCCGGCATTTTTTTTTATTTGGTTTCTTTTGTATCTTTTTGGGTTCATGATCATTGCATGTCTTGTGTTGCCACTAAATTTCGTCGACGACGTGTGCCATTATTGCCGTAATTATAAACCACTTACAAAGGTCGTATCAATCGCCTGGCACCGTTCTATCCCTATTCCCTAGTAAAATCATTAGATTATGAGGTTTTGGAATATTGCGTCACTTTACATTGCATTTTCTGTTACTAGATGTTTGCAAAAGAAGAATCGATTTTGTCGCAGTTTGGTCAACTAATAGATATGGACTATACACATTACAATCCCCTAACATATGACGAAACTATTTAAGCTGTATATTGCCTTATAGAGGTTTTCCACAGCAGCCATGTTTGTGGTCAACTTCAAAGTACCGCCGTTCTTAATGTTGCATATTCCTTGTCGGTACTTTAAAGTTTAAAGGAGTTGACCACAAACATGACCGCCGTGAAAAACCTCTATTGTGCTTAATATATGACTGTTGAAAAATTTCACAAAGTTTTGCTGGTCTCGTGAAGATTCGTGTAATTCCACTAGCTGGCACTTGTTGGAATTGCTGTTAATACTCGAAGGAAAACGGCCTAATTTAAACCGGGCAAATTGCTCGGAAATATTGAAGAGAATTGCTTATGTTAAATACCAAGGTTGTTGCTTTATTCTTTTATTCCATGGAAGTCTCAGGATCATGAATGGCTCGCAAAATACAAATTATATATAAGATAAACAATTAAATCACAGTACTAACTGTGTACCTTTATCTCGCATTCTCGCTTCTTGTCTACGTTGCGTCTCTCTCTACGTTGTCGACAGTGTTTATTGCATTCTGGAGAAGTCTGAGGATCACAAATTGTTCATTAGAGATTAAAAAGTCCCTGTTCTACAGACATTCAATCAGGTGGTTACTGACTTACTGTATAACTGTCGCCGCGCATGCGCAGCCAGCAAACCACGTCTCTGTTAGCTAAATCTTACAATTTATGTGGCAGACAAGTAATGTTACACATTTATTTCTTTGAAAAAGGTAGCTGTGCATGTGTATTACCATTCGATATAAGTCAACAACAATAGCTAGAGAAATTGGCCGAAATCTTTTATCCACAATCTTGGCAATAATATACGTGGACTTCCAAATATATCAGCAAATTTACAAAAAAATAAACTTATTAGCCTATTCATAAGAAAATATTCAACTATCTGTTAATATAAACGTTCCCCCCTCTCCCCTCTTAACAATGTTGGTAAACTGGCAATTGGAGCTGCCACAGACCAACATTGTAGGGGGGGGGGGGTTCATCGTGACCTTTTTATAAAAAGTCCACGAATTTTTTTGCCAGGATTGCAACATAAAAATAGCCCACGCATCAAGTGATCAGGCTGTATTAGGGCGTTAGCTCGCAGCTACACCGGAAATAGCGATGCTGAAAATTTTCATCCCCAAAACTTCCTCCAGATCCTGAAGCTCTAGCAAATTCGCGTGATCCATGGGTCATGTATATGTATGAACATGTGTGGGGATAATAGGGGTCACAGTGGGGTAACGTAAACTAAACGCTTTCACTTTGGTGAGTTTGGTCCTCGTGCGTTGGTGGAAATATTTGGAAGACAGTTTCAACAAATTTTTGCCTAAAATCTCACATTGTGATCACGCAAATAATGGAAGATAACAAGTAAATATCTTTACTTTCTCTGTATCCTGATTGGTATATTCACTCATTCCATGTGTTCTGTTTTGGTGAACTTCTAGACCTCTGCATCCTCTAGTGCTCTGGGCGCAAAGGAAAGATATAATTCTGTTAACTGTTAGCTTAGAAGATGTCCAAGAAAAACATACACAATTGGAGAATAAAAAGATGATATTCAGGTGAGATTCACTGTAGAATTGTAAAAACTAAAAATTAGCTAGATACGTGTTTTAAAACCTTTGTGTATCTTCCTAGCTGACGCATATTTTTTACAGACCATACTGATACACGTTAATACAGATTACTGTTTGAGACAGAATCAGAATGTACAAGTATACAACGCAGTTCTTGTACAATCCTCTTTATATTGGCATGTGTATTCTATCAAAATGTGTTGATAATATTTTCTTTAGTATTTGTTTTTTCTCTGTATTATAATTTTTAAGTTTTTGATATGATGAATTATTTTATTTCTTTGCTCATGCACACCTCTTACTGGTTAATAAATGTAAGGAAATTTCTAGGAATTAATACATTTTGACGTATATAGTATAAATGGAAAATTTAGTAATATTTTGCAACACCTGTATATTAAATAGATGTGAAGTATAATATTACAAAAAAATTACTAACAAAAAACTATGCTACGTTACAGTGTAACCTTTTTGTAATAAATTATGCTTGCCTTGTTGCACTCTGTCTTTCTGGTAAATTACCTGATGAGTGTGGCAAGCTCAACACTTGCCATACGAAACAGTTCCGTAGGAAATAATTATAAAATTTCGATGAAGTAATCTGTTTTTCTAATCTGATGCCATGCCACTCTGCTTCCGCATGTTTTACTAGTAACAACACACAGCTCAGAAAATAAAATTGGTTTAATTACAGTGCAGATATATCCAATGTTTTTCTGCAACTCGTTATACATTGTGAGTATAGTAATTAGCGCACACTTCCTGCTCTAAGCAAACTGAAATATTTCATGCAAGAACGAGGCAAGTAAACCAAGAATTTAAAAAAATATCACTTTTTAAATGAATAAACAATTTTATGAATTTTTTCAGATAAGATAATAAAGATTTTCAAGTCATTAGCACTTTACAATTATTTATCCCACTTTTCTGTGAATGATTTGGTTAACTGCATAGCTGTAGTTATTACTATATTAGATATATTAAATTTTAATATTTTGAAAAAACTTTTGTATCACAACAGGGGAAAAGGAGGACATGATCAAAAAGAGTATGCTTTTGAATTTATATTTTATAATGAAATTGTCCCTGAGGTATGTGGTATTTTACCTTGAAGAGAAAATATTGTAAAAATAATAATATACTCTACATGTAAATACTGTAGTTAAGGTGGCTCCCTAGAGTCCTGTGAAAATTATTCTACAAGCAGGTTTGATGTGCCGAAATTACACCCATTTTCATAATTACACGACCACTCGGGTAAAAACTATGTGGTGCAAATGGCGGTTTTTATGCCGTAAGAAAATATCAATATGGCGGATTCATCGATGTACTTATGATGAAGGTTTTCGAAGTGTGTAAGCTAATGGCAGCAAACTAAACTATAAACGATACGGAAGGATGTAGTTCCTGTGAAGATCAATGGTTTGCGGCACAGATATTTGAATTATTCGCCAATAAAGTGTATAAAGTTGTAACACAATGACTGTGAGTAGTGGATGGATTATAAGCCCCTATGTTAAGATTGGATATGAAAACGAAATCACTTCACTCACTTTAATAACAGTGACACGAACCATAGATCTTCACACAAACTACAACTTCCTGTATCGTCTATAGTTTAGTTCGCTGCCATTAGCTTACACGCTTCAAAAACCTGTATTAAGTACATCGATGAATCAGTTCGCACCACTGACTTTTTACCCGAGTGGTCGCGTAATTATGAAAACGGGTGTAACACTGAAATTGTAGAAATGCTGCAGTAGTATTATAACAATACTCATTTTGATGAATACGAGACATTTTTTTATAGTAAACATATGAAGATATATAAACATTGGCATACTTTATGTCATCTTCATCACAGAAAAAAATCGTTCTACAATGTTGGTGTTCATTTTGGCACATCAAACCTGCTGCTACCCTAGGCGACCACCTAGCACCATTTCATTGGCCATTTTCCCCGCTAGCGGGGGTTGACCAGTCCATGGACAGCTCTCCTCCACTTCTCTCTGTCACCTGCCATTGCTTTTTCCAGCCCCATTTCCCTCATGTCATCCTCAACCACATCTTTCCATCACCTTGGCGGTCTCCCCTATTCTCCCCACTTCTCAACACATGACCATACCATCTCAATCGCTGCCTCCTTAACCACACCTCAATTGACTCGAAAAAAGTCAATTAAAAAAAGCCAATAGAACACACATTCCATATTCTTGTCTAGCTTAATACAAGTCTGTACACTTCTGTCATCACATAGCTGTTCATATATAATTTGTATATATATATCTGCCCAAACAACCTGGGAATAGGTGTAACAAACCTTTAGTCTAGCTCACTGACGAACCTGCTTGTGTTGATGAACATGCAATGCAAGCTTGCATAATTAACCATTATAAAAATTTAATTTCAGTTACATTAAATTGATTTTTTCACTGAAGCGAGCTTCCAAAACAATATCGGTATAACTGTCAGAGTCTACTATGATCAATATCTTGGGATTTTTTATTCATTCTCCAGTTCTTGCGGATTTAATTAGCTTGAAATACCATTTTTTCACACTTTGAAAGGTTCACCACCACCTTGTTTTCTTTTAACATGGTTCTCACAGCACAACAATGTCTATTTTTCTTATTGTACTTACTTGCAATTATCACTATAGTCTTCTAAAGAGCATCATACAATGAGAGAATTAAAGTTTATCCTAAAGAAGAAAGAAGAAAATGGACCTTACTGGCCAAGATTACTTGAGACTAAACAGAAGGTATACATGCATGGTCCAAAAATGTCTCTAAATTTATAGCTCAGTTGAAACATTGAGCTTTTGAGAATGTTATAATTAATTATGATCATTGTAATTTCTACTGTATGATTACAAAATTTTGGCTTTTTTGAAAATTTTTTCTTGGCAAGAAAATACACTGGTATATTTTATTAAGTATGCAATGTTGGATTGGATATTTAAGAAAATTAAACTGAACTTAACCTAGCAAGAGAGTATTGTTTAAATAAGCCAAAGGGATGGTAAACTAGACAGCATGTATTCTAAAGGAAAGCATGTGGATGATAATGAAATAATGAAAAAAAATCACAGCCTTGTGTTTGAGAACTGAAATGGGTGAAAATGATAAACATGCTAGTGTGATTAGGTAAAGCTGAAATATTTGTTTAAACCATCAGCGAATGTGGTTCCTATGAATAAGGCGTTTTTCTTGTTTGTTATTATAGTGGGCGGTAAATTACTTACTTATGTGCTGAAAATTTAAAAAATATTAACTGTATCTGAAAGCATAAATGCTAATACCCAAAGCCAACATAGTAATGTAATATAATAACTGTTATACAGGAAATCTTCGCTAACAATCTAATCTAAAATTTACAATGACTGTAACATTTCTCGGAAAGGCTGCACTGAGCGGAACGAACTCATGAGTTTTTCAAAAACTTGACAAATTTACTCCTAGGTATACAAATACTTTTGCACAAACAGAAGTAATGATAGTGAATTGCGCTTTCGCTGGTCTTCAATAAATGATACTGGTTAGCGCAATTTCCTTTAAATGCAAATAAACTATATAGTTACATACAAATAGCGTTCACAACCCACGAGCATGAGTAGCTTTTACAGACATTATGACCAAGAGCTCAAAAAAAACAGAACCGAGACCCAAAACAAAGTTTTTTGCGTGCTTTTCCACTTCTTGGTTATTAAATAATTTACACTCAGGGAGCATTATTTGGACGTATGTTTTTTTTTCAAAAAGTGAAATAAGTAATGTATTATCTCTATTTAACGATAAAGTACAGCACCATAAAATGATTTCGAGATATGTATATATAATACGGGACAATGTGTTATTCGTCGCATTTATTGAAATCTTGTACTTCAGATGACATACGTGAAAACCGACTTTAATAATTGGAAAGATGAAGATGATTCAGAAGATGAGGCGGATCAAGTTAACCAGAATTTTGAAGATGTATGTATGATGTACACCTACTGACATCAAACTTTGCATCGCTAGCGTTGTATACTTCTTTCATTTATGTATGTTTGTAGGCCTTTATTTCGATTAGTGGATTCTGCATATTGGATTCCCGATTTCTTGCATTAGGTTCCAAATTCCTAGCTCTCTGTTCCGAATCCCTAGGTTTGAATCCAGATTTCTACCCTTGGATTCCGGATTTCTAGCTATGGATTGCGAATCCCTTGGTTTGTATCCGGATTTCTAGCTTTGAATTCCGGTTTTCTAGTTTTGGGTTCCGGATTCCTAGCTTTGGATTCTGGATTTATAGCTTTGGATTTTGAATCCCTACAATTCGATTACGGATTCCTAGCTTTGGATTCGATTCAATTCCGAATATGGGCTCTAAAGGCTGATTTCCACTCGCTATTTTTATCGCGCGATCTACTTTTTGCGATCGATTTCTTTTGTCTCATGAGAAAT
>JAOTOK010063848.1:0-17147 GCA_025770025.1 Virgularia gustaviana
TTATTATTATTATTATTATTATTATTATTATTATTATTATTATTATTAATATTATTAGTATTATTAGTATTATTATTATTAGTATTATTATTAGTATTAAATTAATATAATAAAATTATAGTATATACAATAATGTAAATGCTAATGTTTAAAAACTACAATATAACTTAACTACCATGAAATCCAAATGTCAATGAAGTTTAATGGCTGTATTATGAAAACTTTCTTGACTTAAAACCTCTTCAATATAATTATTTTTAAATGTAGTTTAACGCAAAGCTCCTCCACAAAGTAATAGTATGACATACATAATTTTATACTATGTTATATTAAAAAATAACATATAATAATATAACTTAGTAACTGAAATATGCCTAATTTTCGAGAACAAAAAGAACCTCCATAATAAAAGAATATTTAGGTTTTTTTAGATGCCAATCGGCGGACGTAGGTGTTAGTACTACCCACACGAACATGTAAATAGTAAACATTCTCGTGTATATTTAGCAGACGAAAACTTGAACTTTTTGCAAAATATGCAGTGGACAAGAAACTGAACCCGTTTTTTGATAGGTAAGAGAAAAACCTTGTTTTCTTTTAGATCATATAATACAGATGTATAATTGAACGTAAATGTCATGAAGAAATAATAACAGAATTATTATATTATATTAATACTATACGTAAAATATACTGTACATGTAGGACTACGGAACAGTCAGAGTCTGCATTTCTAATAAAAATTTGAATATTTTAATCTGATATCGCTTATTTTATCATGTTTAGAAAATTCGATAGGCATTCAGGACATTTAGAATATGCTCCTTCACAACACAAAGAAACACAAATTAATGTTATTTTTATATTCTCTCGTGAAATCCTTAACCAAAATTATTAGCTTGACAAAAACCCAATCACCTCATCCACGTGGGTGATGCAAAATACAGTTTAAAATTTTATGCAAAAATGTCTTTTTTTATTCTGTTGTAGTAACACTGCAACATACCATAGTACATGCATGCACAGATAAACAAATCAAGAAAAATACTATAAACCTGCTAGGCAAGCTTCCACATTTTATACTATAGACTGAAATCGATGCACCTACTGCTCAACAGTAAACTAAAAAGTTCTGATAGACATCTGTGTATTAATCATGCGGGAAATACTTCCTCATTTTTTACGAGTCTCTAAGGTCTCGCCCAAATGTATAACTTATACTGATTTGATCAGATATTTCTTGCGTCGATTTCGACAATTTGTGCAGGCCTCGCAATTCCAAAGAACTGTCTCGCCAATATTGATAGTGAATTACAACCTTGTAAATGTTGACATTCATCTACGGACAAAAATAAACAATACTAACTTGAAGGCATGTGTACAGAGAATGCATACCTCTGCAAATAGTCAACAGAGCACACCTAACTTCGCACAACCTACTCTACGAATCATTATTATCGGGTGTACACCTTTTAATAAACAGAACAATCAAATTGGGTCTCTAGTACAAACTAAGGTCAATGCAATTCAATTTGGAGTTAAAATACATTCTAACTGTTGTGGGAGAATAAATTAAACGTAGAAATGGAATTGTCAAGTTTGAACAAGAAGTAATAATGATATGAATAACAAAGCTGTCAGTTTTTTATACATCCTGTCCAACATACCAGTTGATTGTGACTTTATATTTTAGTGAGGCAAAATATTTTAGACAAATTTTTGAAATTTTACCCAAATTGAACCAAGTTTCGATCAGCTTTTTATGACATCGCCTTTTATAGTTATGATGTTTGCAACAATCACCTGGTATTATTAAATACTTATATATAATACACATTCAAAAATAAAAGAAAAGAACGAGAGTATCGATTTCATTTTCTCATGCAACAGTCGTCGGAAGCGCTAAATTCATTATAAACACTGAAGTTATGGTGTTCAAACTAAGATCTAATATCAATACTGCTGACGTTTCGAGCGAATTGCTCTTCATCAGAGCGAAGAATGAAGAGGCCCTCTGATGAAGGGCTTTTGCTCGAAATTTTGGCTTTTTCACACATTTGGCAGTTTACCACCTCTTCGCTTTTCCCTTCTATTAAATAATGTTTAAAAAGTGTTTTGCTATAAATATATGAAACGTTTTAATAATAGAAAATAGCGCTGACGTCGGAAATATAATCATGAGACCATAATTATTGAGATTTAGCAGCTTATTATGGCAAAACAATATGCAGGACATTGCAACTGCACAAATATAATGTGTAGCTAGAAAACCCTAGTAGCTACCGCGGACCCATTTTTTGGGTCTACAGTGAGGTAGTGGCCGGTGGAGACAAAGGATGTACAATGGGTGGGGACAAAGGATGTACAATGGGTGGGGACAAAGGATGTACAATTGGTGGGGGACAAAGGATGTACAATTGGTGGGGGACAAAGGATGTACAATTGGTGGGGACAGAGTTTATTTTTTAATTGATATTTCAGTTTAAAGATGATTTACTTTTCTCAAAATGAAACAATTATGCTAAAAACATAAGATTATCGTTAGCCTAAAACAACGCTAAGTATAAAACGGTGATATGGAAACTTTAGAAATACTTTATTCGTGCAATTGCTCCACCGTGTTTACTGTACGACATCAATATTTGTACAAATAATGAGAATTCAAATAAATGCCGTTACAGACTAGAAGGGCAACTAATTTTGATAAGGTATCAAAACAAAAAAATAGCGTTGGGCCACCCCAGAAGTTTTGGAGCCATCTTCCTGAATCGTCCTGAATTCGTACCCGTGATTTAACCCTGGATACCTTCTCTCTATAGTTACGATCCTTATGGTTTAGAAAGTACGTGAAACACAAACACTGTACATAAAAACCAAAATCACTACATAATCGTTTATAGCAAAGGTATAAATTACTCTAAAATGTTCAAACGCAACCCTAAAAACGTAAGATGCAATCTCCAGACCGCTTTGTGATTCAACAAAGCTAATAATAAACACATATGTACTTGCGACAAAAAATTCAGGACTATAGAAGATTTTTCTCTCTATAGGAAACAAACAGTGGGAATTTTATTTAGTAGCTAGAATCGTTAATCAACCGCTCGTGCATGTCGTCTGTCTTTGGCAATATACACAGCTGGTGCGAATTTTGAACACAAAGGAAAGTCGACGCGAGGTAATTAAAATTATATTACCGGATAAAATCTAGGCAACAGACAGAGGATTATCTCATAAATTAAGGTAACGTCTGACACCAATATTTGTCGGTCGACAATTTAGCCAAGGTATAGACGGCTGCATTGTTCTAGCTCATTCAACCAACTGGCGTCGACTCTTAGCAAATAATACCTCTAATTTTATCACATTAACCTGGGGGACATTTAGTGAACCAATAATATCAGTTATTGTATGAAGCTTATGCTAACGATCATGATCACCCAGATAGCTCAGCCAAATAACCCAGCTTAATTATCTGTGTTAATTAGTCCTCGACAGGAAGAAAATGCACATTTACACCCAAGAATCGAAGCAATAGTGAAATCCCTGCATATCCTTGCTGTCGACAGAGACAACTAGCTAATACCGGCAAAACAATAATAGGGTGACCTTAGCTGTACTGGAAATAGCCTTTACCAACTGAGGCTCTGAAGCTTTCGAATTTATTACCCGGCGATAATGAAAAAATAGAGGAAGACGAACATTTTGTATTTCCACATCGGTATGGTGACCCCTAAATGGATTACGTGAAGTCTTGCACGCACCGAAAATTTCTGGTTTCTCGCCTCCTTAGCTAATATTTACTTTCCCTAATATCAAACAATTTCCATTATCCGGGGAAAAGTCAATAGCGTAACGAAACTACTATCCCCTGTCAATCAGCCACATCGTAGCCCTCGTTGCCTGTTGCAGGAACAGGATAACCTTAACTCAATGGAGTGTACATATGTCCTAACACTTTCGTATAGACTTTCCCAGCGTTCAAAATACGAAACTTACTCAAATATAATTTTAAAAAATTCATAATAAATGTCTGGCGCCTCGTTGCTGTGCAGTGTCCATTTTCACAAAGATTAGACGTGGTAAAAGAAATAATAAGAATAAGAATAAAAATAAAGCTAAAGTTGCAAAGAAAACTGCATGAAGTTTCTGATGTATGTAACGGCAAATACAGACTAAGACCAATTATAATTACTTTTTCAGAAAAACGAGTTTTGGCAGGGAAAAGTCTTATGCGGCTATCTTACTGTAGTTGCGCAACTGGATTGGCCAAATGCATGTGCTGTTCGGCAAGCGTTTCCTAAATTAATTAATAATTCATCAAGAAATATCTAAACTTCAAAAATTCATATTTAATGGTACTTAGAAATCGGAGAAAGATTTCAGACAAATTTAGCAAATTTCTTTTCTCTTCAAATATTGATGAGTTTCGTGAGAAGCTATATCCAGGTCCGTCACAGTTCTTCCTCAAAATTCCAAATATAGCCAATGATTAAAATTGCCCTCAGCCTTGTACTGTATTTTCAACCTGTTTGGTATTAAGAAATCAACGAGGCTTGCATGACTCGTATTGCATATATTAGCGACTAAGCTTCCTACGTTATTTTACTGTGAAAAAATAGAAAAAAACTTCTCCTTTGAATTAAATTCGCTTTCTTACACTCCAACGAATCCGCAATTGTTTTGTTAAGTAGTAACTATACGTATACACTTCAAAGTTTAGAAAGTTGGTCCTAAAAATCGTCTTTTTTCTAAAGCATCATCTCTTTACATTTATTTACTCTGTATCAGCTAGAAGAGGATTTCTAGCAGGAAATTAGTTAAAACTATCTTTCCCAGACTGACTAAAGTAGGTATTTGCTACAGTCAATCTGTTTATAACACCAGAAGGTTTTACTCGCCAAAATGATTACAGCTCTCGCAGAAAAAGCATTAGCTAAAAACACTTCCTTAACCTTCATTTAACCAAATTGTACCGTTTTCTAAGACCGGTTTGCACGACCAGACTTGGTGTTGTTCTGGCTGATGTTTTTGAGAATTCTGCTATGATTTCACCGGTAAATGTTGGGTATGTTGAAACAATATTTACTAAAGAAGACTCATTTACATAGCTACGTCACACCTGACATCGGACAAAATCGCATATTGTAAACCGGTTTTAAAAGGCGTCGATCTTGACTTGTCAGGAAAAGAGCCCTCACAGGGAGACATGCAGTTAAAAACCATCTACTTAGTCTTAACTCTTAGTTTTAACCACGGCCGGTCTTTATAATAGTAGCTACTTTTTCCTTGTATAACAGACGACTTATGGTTATAAAAACTGTTGCCTCCCATAATAGCTTCCTGGGTTTATGGTATAATTATTACTATCTATATATACTGATAGCAGATGATAAATACACGTAATCCATGTCAAAATTCATACAAGGCTGGGCGTGGATTAACAAAGTAAAGAATACAACATAATTCCGAAGAATATCGTCATCCCAAGATAGAAGAGCCGTGCACACCGCTGAGTAACTGCAACTGATATTTCTAAACCATATCACTCTGGTTGAACTCATATCTTGAATAATCAAAGGTGACACCAAACATATTAGGATATATCTTAAGTTCTTTTGTAAGAAATATACAATAAAAAGCTGTTGGGGTAAAAATAACAGTGTCTTATATTTCCACGTTGAAAAGCAAAAAGCCTAATAAGCACTCAGTATAACACATGATATCTAGTCATAGAGAGAAAACGATTTGAAAATAATAATCAATGGGATAAAAGCGCGCGAAAAATATTTTGTTTTCAATTAATGCAATTTCAGCTCGACAGGGGTTCTGTGACAGCTAGTTAGCGGTCAAGCTTTATTGTGTTGTTTATGTCGCACGGTAGCAACAACATCCACGCAACTACTCGTAATTTGCTTCATTTGTCAAAGGATAGTGCATTAATGTTAGGCTGAAGAAATCCCAACAATATATCTGTTGCTAAAACGTTCCCTAATTTGAACAAAAAAGGCCAAGGAAATCCTGAAAAATATTACCAAGCCCAAGTATGTCGTGTCCGATAAGTATAGAATTGAGAGCCATATAATTAATAGTTAGAAGCGGATTTAATAAAGTGAAAACAACATGGGAATAAAACGTGACTGGGATAGACAGAGGGAAGTTCTGTTTTATAAAAAGCAAAATGGTTATCCCTTCAAAAATACCCCAGATTTGTAACAAAAAATGGTCCGCTCCAGGCATGTGTGTGGTACAAATATACATACAAGTAAAATAAAAAAGACGTTACGTTTTATCAACGCAAATACACATTATGTGCTGAGAATACACTTTCAATCTTTACAGGTTTTTCTATAATTAGACATTATGCCTGTCAGCAGACCACCAATACCAAATGCATTGATATATTGATATAATGATAACTTAAAAAACGCTAGTTTATGTCGTTAAAAATTTCTTACGGCTTACTAAGGTTTTGAAGTATGGATTATAGCACAGCTCAGCCGCCAACCTCCCCCCCCCCATTCTGGTACCAGCCCATATACTACATCACCAGCTCCTCGCTCGTTTACGGCACAAACTGACAAACAAACAACATGTGAATAAAATGCGCCACACTCTCCATTAAAGAATATCTGATATATTCTCATGAAAGACGATAGATAATTCCTGAGATATTTTCAAATAACCACCAACAGTAACGTGAAATCGAGGCTTGCGTGTAAACGATTGGACGAGATTCGAACGAACACTCGCTAAGCGCTCTTGCTGATGTTTAGAGTCATATGGAGTATAAGTTGGAAATGTTCTTGTCATTTTCGCAGGATACAAATATCACATTTTCTCACGCTGATAATGTGTAGCCGTACCGCTGCACGTACCGATACTGACACACAATAAAATTAATTACCCCATGAATGCATCCGTATAGTTGTGTACATTTTGAAGATTGTTTTCCTTGACGAGATTCCTCATGATACGTTTTTCAAGAAGTGCAATCAGTATTTCTCAAAATAGACTGGTCACTTATCATAATATATTATGATATTTGCTCGTGTATGTTATGTTATCATGATATAGCTCCGCTGACGTCCACACGGACGAGATTTAATTACCTGTACATAATTATTGCATCCCACACACAACTACGCCTAGAACGCCTATGCCGCTTACATGGAGCAGTCTTTCTGCAAATGTTCTCCCTTTGAAACATGTGAAAGAGTCTAAACAGAGAATACAGTGTACAGCAGATTATATACGCTACTATTGTTCAAAAGAATATAAAGGTAAAAAACAACTTTAAATGTATGTGACAATTTGTTTAGGAAACGCTAGCCAAATTTCGTTCAGTAATGAATAAACAGGCCCTATACTATGGCACTACGCACACATGTCAAAACCATTTTCTAGCTTGTCTGAACGGATTTTTGCATGCTTCAGTTGCGCTATGTTAGCATATAGGTCATGGTATCGCCAACTCTATCCAACAACAACATTTGACTTTTACCTGGCTTAAGTTAAGAGCAGATCTCTGAAGACCTTTAGAAGCGCGACTTTCGGTAAAGTAGCTATTTTAGCAATTACTCGTCCCAGTAGTCGGAGGTCTTTAAATATTTACTCTGTGTCCTATGTTAGGCGATTTTACTGATTATTCGTTTGCAAGAACTCTCGCTGACAATTTCGGTAAACGTGCCTCTTCTCTGCGCTCAAGACATGTAAGACATGCAGTCATTCATGGTGGCCGGACGTGATCGAGGTGTAATATTAAAGTCAAGAAACGTCTATGGAATCTTTTAACTTTATCAGACTTGTACAAGCATCGCACGCCATATGTAAGTACGCTATACTAAATAGATTCATAGGCAAAGCCTTCTATAGACAAATGCTTGCAATGTCAACGATAATTTGTCTGCAAAAAACGTCGGTGGAATACAGTATATTTAGACTGATGGTCCAAGAGCGATGAACTCATCGTCAGTTGTGAATTGAACCAACGATTATTGGGGGTGATATAACGGTCAAAAAGGAAACGGTCTGCTACATCATATTTATGGTTTTTGCATGCGTGCAGTAGCCATTAATTATAAAGTGGATATTTTTTCTGTTTGGGTTTCATTTTCGTAAACAAATTCCTTAAACCTATTTGTAAGGTATTTGGCAATTTTTAATTAAGGTTTTCGATTAGGAACGAATAAGAAGTTCTAATACAGTTAGGTAATAAAATATCATGTTTAATTGTTTTGTTTTCAGTACAGGTCAACACAATGGTGAAGCTAGCGTATGTAGTGAACAGCATGTTCTTTGCGACCAAAAAAATCTGTTGTTAAGTAGCTAGTAGAATCCAGCAAGCAAGAGCAAAATTAAATAGGTTAAGATAGAAAGAAACGCAACCATTTCTTTTCTAACGTTACCGTATATTATAGCATTTTTCTGATTCTTATATGTTTAAAGAAATACCTATATGGCTGATATTTGGACCTTTCCTCGAAATTATCAGAAATTAAATCCAAATTTCGACTACAGGGCGAAATTTTCTCTGCTTATAATCGAGAAAATCTCTTTCGCCTAAGACGGAGCAAGAGCTGATAATATGGCACTAGCTATATAATTATTTATGATCTATTGAATTTGAACATTACACAGAAAACTACCGTCATTAAAAACGTACCAATACTGGAAATAGTGAAAAGATTATTATTAGTTAACAAGAGGAACGTGTGACTTAACATTTTGTATTGGAAATAGTCCTTCTTGGAATATGCGTTTTAACATGATTTGTGAAAAAAGGTCAATATGTGTGTGTGCGTAGCTAAAACTATCCTCTATCGATGAACAGAGATCGGTATTCCTTACGAACGTTGGAATAGTTATCGAAATACACAGAGTTTCAGTGTTTTACTCTCCCTTTTGTTTAACGAGTATAGTTCATTTTGTCATCCGCAAGGCAAAGTCGGGCAAAGCAATAATAACTAAAAGTAATTATTATTCGTTCTCGATAACGTGCTACTGATTATTTAGCAAACATAACGTTATCGATTCGCTAGGCTCAAGGATCGTTAGGGGCTGTATGGCGTAACACACATCTTAAATATGTATCAATCGTATTGGCTTAAACATGCAAACGAGATGTAAGAGGATTGCGTCTCGAATCCTCCAAATCGGTCGCGGAACAAATTAAAGACGTATTTGCGCATTAAAAAACAAGTAGGCAAAAAAACAGAACTAAGGGTCCACAAAGGAACGCTCCAAGACAACTGGAAGCTCCAAGATTATCGGGAATATCACTTCGATTAAAAAAAGATGGGTTTCTCGGCCAGGCCATCTGTCACGCAAGAATAAAACACAAGACACGTGAACTTTACCTTGTCAGTCAATCCCTCGGCGTCTTCCTATCCAATCAGATCACGGCATCTATTGAATAATTAAAAAACATGTCAGTTTATATAGATGGAAGTTTTGTCACATCACATCCAGTATCACACAAGCTAGCTGCCTGATTGGAGATGAATATCTGGACCCAAGCGTTATTGAACTAATATTATTATCTATCGTATACTTAGTTACCCTGTAACTAGTTTGCAATCAATGTTCGGCTGACCGGAGATCAGAAATTACTACTTGAAGACAAAGAAGTGTATATATGGTATACCAAAAACTGAACTGAAGGCAACCGAATTCCTCGTCGAAGACGGCGAAGAACTGATTAGGGAAAACCAGCATTGAAAACCAACTAAAGACGCTTCGTATATATTGCAAGATTAAAAATTAAACTGACAGTGACCCTGTTTAGCTAACGATATTGAATCTATTGAGGCTGCAAAAAAGTTCGGAAAAAGCAACGGACACCTCTCTGCGTAATTGTACCTTGTTAGACAACTTTCTCGTGACAAGAAGACCAGTGGAAGCTGCCTAGCCGCGTATCCATTTCCCTCCAAGGCGATCGACACAAACGAAGTCCGTGAAATAAAACGTAAGACCCTTTAAAGCCGTAGCTATGGGTTTTTTAAAGTACGCGATATCTAATACATGATGCCTTCCCTATACCTGTACAATCTAGCAGTAGTAAAGAATCTCATTATAGGGTGCAGTCCAGAATATTTACATTTCTTTAAAAAATATTTTAGTACGAACCCTAGCCTATTAGGAGAGCAATTAACAATAAGCTAGACAACGCGCCGAGTTGTAAACGAGCGGTTGGACAACGAGCGCTAAATTCGAGTTACCATCTATTGGTCATAGACAACGAAAATATTTTGGTATTCCGTATCCGTTATCTCCCCCAAAACCTCCGTGAAGATGGCTTTTGATTCAGCCGTACATCCAAACATGAAGAGTACAAGCTATTAAATCTATACTCCTAAATCTGCAGAAGTCTTCGAGATGATGTTTTTGTCTTGTAATACACGATGCAGACGTATTTATGGGTGAAAAGTCTTTTCGAGGCGCTTTTCCCCAATAACTAATAAGGAATGTTCACGGAGCACTTTGTGGTTTCCTTGCCTTCTCAGGAAGGAGCTTTTTAGTTAAACGCCTTAAAAAACGTGTACATCGGAAGCTCACAAACAGCTGCCACCTTGATTTTACCCTCAAAGGTTGACCATTACGACATAGGCCACGGTTGATCAACCAGTCAGAATGGAGGATTCGTACTAAGACGGTTTATACCGTTAAAGCGAAAAATAACGAAACTATTATATCGTGTTGCTTGTGTAATGACGACGCTATGTCACCGATTTTCGATTCTACCTAAAGAAAGGTTAAATCACGCAAGGAAGTTTTCCCGCCACTGCATGGATGCAATGGATCTACATATCACCAGAGATTTAAGTGCAAAAGAGGAAGGCCTAAAGGCCCGATTCCGCAGACGGGGAAATTCGAAAAAATTCGCACGTCCTTCGTCTAAATCCAGAGTTTTTTTTTTGCAAGTTCATTTCGCTAGAGAAGTCTTCTGAATTTGGTCAAAGAACGCTCGGAATGTTTCTTATTTAGTCGTGAAATCGAGCCTTCAGGCGAAATAAACACGGAAATATATACAACAAACACAGAGCGTCACCCGCGTATGCACTTCCGAATTTCACACTTGTGTTGAAATTGTTTTTTTACCAAATTCTGGAAACATTCCGTGCAAGAATAATAGGATAATGGACACAAATCCATACGGTTTTGTTTGATTCTGATAGGAATCTGATGGGGAACTACCCCCATTCTCCTTGAGGCATAGTAAGACGCCAACAGGGCTAGTTTAATTACATATAGGGGGCTTAAAAACATTATAATAAGAGTTTGATTCATAGAACGTCCAAAAATAATTACAACTTTATGCAACATTGAGGAGCGTTGGTGGCATAATATAGCGGTTATAGTGCCATCCCGCGCCTTTCACCTTTGTGCGAAAATTAGTTCGATTCCTGCGCTGGTAGTTATCTGATTCAAATTATCAACTTAGTCATGCATATGTAAGTAAGTAGAGCGCTTTCAGTTCGACTTGCCAAATTAATGTTTTTGTTTTCTCCGGGTACTTTGCGGTTTCCTGCTGTAATAACGTTGTACGTTGATCAGATGGCACCCGCTGTTCCAGTTTAGTAAATTGCGAGTCAAGGGCGTAGGAAGCGGGGGGGAGCGCCCCACAATATTCGGTTTAGGGGGCCCCGGCCCCCTCCAATTATTCTTGACGTTTCCGATCTAAAATTACGATAGATGGTATTTGTTGCTACAATACTAACAATATTCCACTTGCACCCCTCAACAAGCCTACTAAAAACGTAGCCACGACTCTTTCCACGATTCTGAGGATCTAGAACAATTAAATTTGAAAAATTTTCTCCCTCACCAACCATCGTGGCGCCTCGTGCCCGGCACCCGCAAAAGCCCCCGGGTTTGTGTCATCCAATATTACAATAAAGGTAGTTTAATTTCTAGTAAAAATCCCATAATTCGAGCTTACGAATATTCTATAGTCAAGAGGATCATGAAGATTGTTCATAAATGGCGGCTAATCACTTCTTGGGAGTAAACATATCTTCAAAAATCTGCCACACTTGCAAAGCTACGATAAGACTCGTATGTTTGGTTAAACGAAAAGTGACATGTATTTGCGCCAAAATACCCCACATATCTGTCTTCGATTCTCTTATCGACAGAATTTTAAGGTACAGTGTCAATGTCACTTAATTAATGAAGGCCAAGCACGCCCCCCTTGGAGTAGGGGAATTAACACACCCCAACCCCAACCCCACACCACCCTACCCCACCCCAACCCACCTCAACCCATCCCACTCCACCCCCGCAAAATTTTAGTTGCTAGTACCCTTCAGTTTCCAACCAAATACTGTCGCAGATTGAGCATAAAACATATAGAATTACAACATACTAATACACGTACAAATATAGAAGATTTAGGGGTAAACCAATTGACATGAGCCAATGGTAAGCAACTTTGAGTATGTTAATCATGTAACGCACATATATACAAGAGACATGTACTTATCTAAGAGACTAAATAAACATGTAAGCATAATCGGGAGCAAGATGGGAATGAACCAATAATTTGAATTAGAATATTCATTTGTAAGTGTGATGGGAGGCAATCTCCCACAAAAATATGCAGCTAAACAGTTATTTTAACAAAAGAATAATTTATAAATCAAAAAGGGCGAGTTTCCAAAGGCATTAAAACCAAACAGTGCGATCTTTGTAGCCCAGCCAAAATGTATGAAAAATATGCTTAGTATTGCATATCAGACATACAGAGTTTCGGCCGAGCTAGTCGGAATGCACGATTCTATTATTTTCTTCATGTCATAGTTAAAATATGGATATTTAAAAAATTCAGTTACTGTAATATAACAGATACACCTTTAAGTCAAAAAGTGCGCACAAGAGTGATTTGTAGCCCGCTCAGCAAAAGGCAAAAGGCAAGCCTGTAAAAATCCACTTATAATAAGCAGATTTTTTACGCAACACCAGAGCATGCAGTGCTCTAAACGTCATGAAAGAGATTTTTTTCAAACGCCACTAGCACTATAGCTCATATTTGGAAGTTCCCCAGAATTCTATTTTCGACTGGTTTATACTATCCACTCACCACAGCCTTGGCTCTAACGAGGGACCTTCGCCCAAAACATATAAAGCAAAGCTATACAAATTTGGCAGACCCCAAGCTCAATATTAGGGTCAGTCACCCCGCATGCCCCCGGTTTCTACGTGCCTGAAATTTAGAATTTCCCTAGCTGCTAGTCTATTTTTGGACTTGTCACCGAGCGTACGCGCCTCAGTGACGCCAACGTTGAAGGACCTGTGCCCAAAACGTCAGCAACAAATTACGCATGTTTGGATCACTACCATTTCTGGACACTGTATTTTACACTGCGCACACAGTACTACGACTTTGCTTTGATAAAAGCGGCCACAACGACGTTAACAACACTTTGTAAGTTTACAAAGTAGATCATAACAGCTTTCTTCAATTTCTTAGTATCACAGTTCCTAACACAACTGTTCCATAAAAAGCTCATAACTAAACACCTTATTTCGAAATGCTATCGCTAACGATTTTGATATTTCACCATGACTTTAATTTTGCCTTTATCTAGGTAAACGTCCATTGAAAGCAAGATAATTACCAGACGCAAGATCAAGTCAGTCAACTAACCAACCAACCACCAACCAACCAACCAACCGAGGAGCAATAATAGTTCCTTACAGACTACAAGCATGAACACAAGCAACACAACGTCAATCCTTTCTCATCACAACCCCCCCGTGGCACCACAGTACGGACCCGGTGGACCAGGGGGTACCGTCCCTTCTTTCGACCATTTTTCCGGCACAGTCGAACTGTATAAAGTCTTGGCGGGGATTGTCGTCACCATGGGAATCACCGGGAACATCCTGGTCATATTCACCATATTCATGAACCCTAACATGCGATCCACCATTTATTACCTGCTTGCAAACCTAGCCGTGTCTGACCTACTCTTCGCCGTCCTTGCACCCTTCCACATTTCCATGTTAGTCGACGAGTACCGTTGGGCGTTCGGCGCAGTCTTCTGTAAGCTCTATTACATGGTGTTTCGGTCATTTTACACGTTCTCTGTTATCACGCTCATCCTCATCACTGTCGAACGTTTTCTGGCCACACGATATCCTCTCTCGTTCCGCGGCAACCCCAAACGTACCCTACTGCTTATCATCGGCACGTGGATCATAAGTTTCATCATCTCCTCTCCATTTCTCTGGGTGATGGAGCAGATCCCGGACCAGCACAAAACCAGTGCCTACGTTTGTGTACAATCCAATTGGCGAAGTAAACTCGCGTCCCGTGCGTACTACACGTTCATCTACGTCATCCTGTACTTCATACCGCTGGCCCTCATGGCTTTCATGTACGCGCTTATCTCGCTCACCTTGCGCAAGCAACCACTGGGTATATTCGCCGGCGAGAAAAGTGAAGCGCAGAAAAAGCAGTTTAAGGCTCGCAAACGCATGTCCCTGCTTGTTATCGTGATCGTAGTCGCATTCTTCGTCTGCTGGTCCGCTTGGAATATTATCGAGTTTGTGGAACAGGCTAGTGATACGAAGTGGAATAATCCAGCGGTGATTCCAACAATGAAGAATTACGCCGCGTTAGCAGCAATATTGAGTTCTGCCGTCAACCCTGTCCTGTTCAGTTTCATGTCGATCGAGTTCCGAGCGGGGTTTCGCTTCGTCTTCCGTCGCATCACGACGTCGTGGTATCGGCTCCGACGCGGTTCCACAGACGAGTCACCGACCGGGTCAAGCCAGAGAACGGGCAACATGGATCTGTCACGAAGATCGCTAAAACCGAACAGCAATGGCGATGCACAGCGGTTTGAGGCCAAACAAGCCGTCTGAAATGCTGCACGAAAAGTGAACTGCCAGAGTAAAGTAGAATAGTGTAGATTAGGCTATGACTAGACTATACACACATTGTTTCAGGCCCAACCAATCTTTTAACACATTCCTGTGTGCTCAACAGAGACTTTCTTGTGCCCACTGGGGTAAAAAATACTCTTGGTACCAATTCCGCAGCCCACAAATTCGTGTCCTATGATTCAAGTCCAAATTCGAGTCCAAATTTCTAATATATAGCAATAAGTCCAGACCATAGAAAAATAATGTAAAACCGATCAAGGATACGACAATCCATGCCGTAGAACTTATTAAAACGAAAACAAGGCATGCGATGTGATATTATAGCATTACAAAATTTTATACCTAAAAGGCACACTGGGAAATCTATTATTTTGAGGATTGTACATGGGGTTTTTTTTAATTTTATTGCTTAGGAGAGGTGTATGAAAAGATTCACTACAGACAGTAACTATACTCGTACAGAATCGACCTTGTCATCCTTTGGCAACGGATATTTATTTAAAAAAAGAGAACACCTGGAAACGTAGATGCAACACTTATGTCCTACAACAATGTGTTCTAGTGTAATCATAGCTCTTGAGTGTGAACATTGATAACGAAGATTCATGAGAAATCCTATTACACGCGTGTGGTGTCGAACCTAAAAACAGATCTGTGTTTAATTCTAAAGAAAGTAGCTAGTTACTAGGCAAGGAAGGATACGTTTAAGAAACTTTGGATGTAAAATAATTCAGGAAATTAGAAAACCATGTAATTAAAGAACAATATTATACAGAACAATATAATTAGAGATACAGGCTACTGCTCTGAAGCAAACGCTGCTACGAACACAATGTGTAAAGAACGTGTTAATTAAGCAGAAAAAGAATACATCTTTATAAACCAACAGCATCAATATTTAATGCAAGGTTTAAATATATGATTATAAATATCATAAAAACAAGCATATACTTTGTAAATATAATAGAAACAGTTCGCTTTGTTAATGGTACAGCATTATGGAAACCGCTAACGAAATCAATTATTGAGAGTGGCGAACGATTGATTGATTTAACAATTTTAATGGATTAGCTCTTAAAATATATTCTGATAAATAGACATTAATAATAGTAGAATATGCTTCATGGATTATAATGCATCACATATAACCATCACATTAAAATAGCATGATATTGTATTTGAAAGAAGCAAATAAATATAAATTATAAGAGGATTCAGTGAGAATCCTGAAACTATCCGTTATTAGTTTCACATACACACTCACTCTTTATTAACTTACACCTCATTAAAACCTTACGCTGATTTTTTCGTCAAGTGAAGTATTAGTATTTAAGAACAGGGTCATACAGGGTTATTTTCATGACACCGCGATTCATTAATATCGTGAAACGTGTGATTCCCCAAAAATATTCTTCGCAATCAGTGAATGTTTGAACTTTTGCCTTGTTTGTCCAGCGAACATCGTAATTAAATTAAAGATTGATATTTGTGATTTTGTAACTGGTTTTTACCGGATTCTAAATTTCTAGGAACATCGTGCTGCTATTTCTTTAACAACTTTTCATTTTTACATGCACATACAGGATTTACATTTTTACATGCACATTCTGAGAGTAATTTCAAAGCCTCTGGTCAATTAAATTTTCAAAAAGTTAAATGGCCCCAGAACGGGCCATCCATAAGATAAAGTTAAACTCTTGAAATGGCCGTTTTCACAAATCTAGATGTTCAACGTTTTTTCGCACGTTTATTTACGCTCACCGATATTGGAAACGGCCCCTATAATATACTGTAAGTGCCTGTACTACCCGTTTGGTTCACCTTAATGGTACATGCTGTAAAATTCTTTTCAGTTAAAGAAATGTAGCTTTAAATAGTTACTTAGCTACCTATAGTTTTGTGAATGGAGACACAGAGCGGTAATACTAATAAAAGTGAATCTCCGTTTACTTTTCCGGTCCGAGAAAATCCTGGGTACTGACACCACGCCATGCCATGGTTCTACTTAGATTTTCGAGGTAAAAAGTGCCGTGTGACTTACTAGGATGACGTGGCGCGCTTGAATATTGCGAACAAAAAAGTGCTGAAACTAGTAGTATATTCTAATGTCTGTTTGAGAAAAGGGAAGTTTAATATCTTTTTAGTTCTTGACGCGTGCTACGCGTCTCTATAGTAACTTTTGTAGGTCGGTCGGTCGGTCGGTCGGTCGGTCGGTCGGTCGGTCGGTCGGTCGGTCGGTCGGTCGGTCGGTCGGT
>JAOTOK010063959.1:0-17144 GCA_025770025.1 Virgularia gustaviana
TGTTAAATATTTTGATATTTTGTCGTATTTTGCAAATTTCGCATTTCAAAACATAGACAAACCGTTTGTTTACCTCCGGACTGGACATGCCCCTTAATATGGAGAGCTTCTTTTATTTTCAGTGTGAAGGTGGATTGTACTGAGTCAACGATTTTGAAACAGGATGGAGTGTAGAGGATTTTGCAGTCAGGAGATTGGAGAGATGTTTGTAAATATGTGAAATTTTGTCAGTTGTCGTGTGTTCTCTCATCCTAGTAGTTAGATGGCGTGTTGTGTTTCGCCAATGTAACGGGAGTTACATCCGACGCATGTAAATTGTATACAACTAAGGACTTGAGGTGGTCGGGAATAAGGTCTTTGAAGGGAAAAAACTTTTTGATTTTAGAAGAAGTAAAAATAAGTTTGAGATAGATTCCGTTGCAAAATTATTTAATGAGTTTGGCCAGTTTGCGTTGAGTGTGTCGGGAGTAAGTACCCTATGTATGAGTAAGTACCCTCTTGGGAGTATCGATCGTTTTGTTGTTGGTTGTTCGTTTGACGTTGAGTATGTGGTATCAGTTCCGTCGAGGTTGTTGTCATGGCAATGTCGCGTTATTGTCTTGTAAACGAAATGCGTTGGAAAGGAATAATTGCGTTCAAGAGTTGATTTAAGTTTGTCGATGTCTTTTTGGAAGCCTCCTGCAATCTTGCCTCTTGCGTTCACTGATCTATGCTAGTATGCTTGCGTGTTGTAAATTTTGCGTACTTGAATGAAGTACTGGTGCACACAATTATACCACAGACCGCCATTTAGCGCGGTCTCTGTTCCTATGCCCTTTGTGCTTTGTGCCCTTAGCAACGCGTATACTAATCTATGGCAACGCGTGTCAACGGTGATGGCTGCAAGATACAGTAGTTGTTTCTACTATTAGGGAATGGCCAGTATTACAACGAAGAAAAACCAGGCTAAATTGGCCGAAAGTATCTACAAACAGACGCACTGTAAGTACATAATTTTGGTAAAATTGCGGGTGACAACGGCAATTTGCAGTTCATTTCATCATTTTAATGCATTGAATGATGATCGTGAGTGCAAAATAGAATAAAATAAAATAAAATAAAATAAAATAAAACAATTTCTATACGGTTTGATTTCAGTTAACAAAGTAGAGGTGGAAAATTTGCTGACAATATTTCGTGAAAGGGCAAATCAAAAAGAGAAGTTGGACAGGACGAAGTTTCGTGATATACTGCACAACACGTTTGGCATGACAGATGACTTTTTGATGGATGGAGGTGCTGTCACTTTTCATTGTTATTCCTGTAGTCTCACATAGTAGTAGCAACTATGTTACGTACAATCTATGCAACTAGTTTCAAAATGCACATACTACAGCTGGTAATGCTACAGACTTACAGTATGATCAATAGATAATAGAGGCCCTTTCAATTTCATTCATCTGCAAATCAAGTACAGTGGTGACATGATTCACAAGATTTGATTGCTCAATATAAGCATGAGCCAATCACGTTATGTGATAAATCATATGTTTTCCACACTTGATGGTGTTATTGTTAAAGGTCTATAGTACCTGACATACTTAGTCTATTTAGTCTAAAAACATCCTGTCATTACCAGTTTTTAGAGCTTTTGATAAAGACAATGACAGCAGTATAAACATGGAAGAGTGGATATTTGGTCTATCAGTGTTTTTAAGAGGCACCATGGATGAAAAGATGCATTGTAATGAATTTCATTTAATACAATTCTGCCCAAAAATACAGCACTCTGACCACTTCTAATATAGTATTTTATTGACCTAGTATTTTATTGACCACTTTACTATTTTATTGACCACTTTACTATTTTATTTTGTCTAACATCAAACAATTTTACTTGACAACTAAGCTCCCGTAGTGAAAAGGTTAATAACGAATTGTCCTGCATGGGGGGGCCTGTTGGGTCTAAAGTTAATTTGATATGCAATATCTAAGTATTTAACTGCAACCTGGTACACATTTTTATGGTGCTCCAGGCCATAATTTCCATATAGCAGTGCAACGATGCAGTTTTATTGCCATGATCATGTTAATTACTAATTAAGTTTCCAAAATTTATTTATTTTTACTTGAAGATTGTTTTGAAGTGTATGATCTCAATAGTGATGGTTATATTTCAAGAGAAGAAATTTTCCAAATGCTCAAGTCAAGTTTGATCAAGGTAAATTATTTACATTGCATAAGGTATAATTTACAGTATCATGTATGATGTACTGTACATGTGAGATACAAGTCAATTATATTTAATTACGTCTAGCGCATGTCCTGGTGCCATCCGCCCTGAAATACACTTAAGTCTATGAGTTGATTATGATCCTATTATTCCAACAGTCTGGATTTAAATATTAATAAGCACAGTACATGAAATGCGTGTAGTACTACTCCTGGTGTATTTTTGTTCACTTGTCAATAGACCTTACCTTATGTCATGTCTCACACCTTTTCAACTTAGGACCAACTTAAATGGGATGGATTTTATCAGTTTGTTTCTTACGGGCTATCGTAAGAGAAGCAGAACATCCATAAAAAATAATTTTCATTGGATTTTGACGAAAAAATGTGGAAAAACGCTTAAACACGAAAACGAGGCTACTAAGGGGTTTTACCCACTCTATTTTTGATCGGTCCCATATGACATGCATAAAATTTGCTCAAAGACCACTTACCTTATTTCCACTGACTCCACTACACTTTTTATGTGAATTTCGTGGTTCCATAACATCTCTGGAGTCAGTTAACAATAATGCCCAACAGGGGCCTTTACACTAGTATATATTTTATATATTTTACTCATCAACGTGGAACCTGTGGCAGCCTACAGTAGCTGCTATAATGTATTATGACCAGGTAATACTTCGAACCCCACATGGAAATATTAGTGCAACTGAGGTGGTTGAATATGGCTACCACTGGCTTCACTTTTCACAGTGGATCTCCAATAAAAATGCACTATCCAGTCAATTAGATCACACCAATTCTACAGTATCATGATTATGACAAAACACGTCAGGGTGCCATCCAACTGCAAGCTGAGGTAACATGCTATATATTGACTGGCATGACAGGTTACTATTTAGATTCCGACCTTTGTACCGTAATATAATAAATTATAACACCATGGAGTATCAGAACCATATAACTTTCTACAATCTAGCTTTAGTTATAGATTATATTTCACATTATATATTACATTATTACAAGTACTGTACCTGTATTGTATTGAAATCCTGGTTGTTTGCATGTTTTGATAAATGTTTTTCAGCAACCAACAGAAGAAGATCCAGATGAAGGGGTTAAAGAACTAGTGGAGATTGTTTTAAAGTTGGTTGTGAGTTGAAAATTATTGTACCCCAGTACCTTGAAATTTGCACATCACAATTGACTAAATTGCCAAAAGAATACAGTTTCATTTTTTTGTCTTTTAAGAAAAAGTAATGTTTGAGAATTTTTCCTGAACTGTAATATAATACAGTCTAATAATTAGGTAACCCTGTAAGTATGTGTCAACAATGCATACACATCTTATGTGTCACCTGTTTTTTTTCATTTGACTGACAGGTAGACTGTATAAATTGTATCAGTGCAAAACAAATTTAAGCTACAGTATACTGCTGTATGAATCATAGGCCTCTATTCACATTTGCTCAACTAACTTTTTTAGGACCATGGTAATGTTGGAAAGTTGTCTTACAAAGATTTTGAAATGGTAGTGAAAAAAGAGCCTCTCCTTCTTGAAGCATTTGGTCCATGTCTACCTGATGCTAAGGTGAGTAATAACTAGAGTAAGGTGCCTACAGGGGGCCTAGCGATTTTTATGTTCAGTTTTCAATTTAAAATTTGCATAGCATAACCTTTGTCAGGTTGTCTTCAGCTGCATGGCTGGCATTTATACATATTTATTACAAAACATTTGTATTTCTATAAGGTACATACATGATATTTGGCACTTGGCAATAGCATATTGGGAAAGGGCTGGTTAAGACAGTTAATTTTATATGAGCCGGCATGCCAAAGAGACCCTGTTATCAGTATTACTGTAGGTACGGTAATTAAAATAAAGCACTTATTACAATAATTGGGCATAATGTTCTATTTTAGGCAATAGAAAGTTTCAGCACACAATTCATGGAAGCCATATGATGACACTTACTCAGTACCTCCATGTTTATTTATTAAAACAGAAAACTGTTGGAACTCTGATTGTAAATATTCAACTGTTACAGACTGTTAATATACAGATAGTAGTCAGTATATGCCAGTATGCTAGAGTAAGTATAAATAAATTACAGCTTATGCGTATTTGTAATATTTTATTTTATATTAATTACTGCAGTAACTAATTAATGTAGTGCAGTAAAATTTGCCTTAGTTTGTGAGAAAAGCTATAATTGATTTTATTGATCTTAGTATACCCTTTAATGCCCAATGGGGCCTTTATGTAATTTTATTCCAGCTAATGCCAGATGCTAATTACAATGATATGGAACCTGTCAGCGTTAAAGGGTTCATAGACTGACACAATTACCCCGGGTCCAGTCCCCACCAATTCTGATTTTTATGTAGTTAATTCCCCATGATTAAATTGTCAGTCAACAACCACTTGAAGGCAACAGAGGTATATACAGCATGGATTCCCAGTGTTATACTGACAGTACATGCAAATGTTATCCAAATACATACTGTATACTTTTCTTACATTCCAAATGTGGCACCACTAACAATCTGGACATGTTTTGTTGGTTTCCATCAAATGGTGTAAAGAAATAACTTTACTCTTGTACATGGGATCTGTATGGTATAGCTTTATTATTTAGTAATTGGGAATATATGATACTTATAGCTACATACATGAGAATGCTGAAAAAGTGTTATAAAGCCATGCATACAATGAACTGATGTCAGTAAATAAACTGCGGTCTTTATTAGTGCCTAAAAAAAGTGGTCCATTATATCTATTATCTTGTCTAGTAGTACAATACATCCTCTAAATTTTTGTCATATGAATAACTTTACCAAAACTATGGTAAGCTGTTATTATACATATGTATTATAACTATTAACTAATTTTACTCTTAGGTACTATACTGTAAGTATAAAATATTTCAGCTAGTACTATGTATAATTATATAAAATTTTACAGTAACTAACTGTAAAATTACAGCACTATTTACAACATTTGTACAATATTATAGCTTATCAGTTAATGTCAATTTGATTGAGAGCTTGGTAAATGTAATCTGTGATATAAGCTGCAGTGAACATGTTAAAGTGCCTATAAAGGAAATTTTTTTGGCTCATTGGAAAGATCTGTTAAAATCGTTTTGTAAGCTATTTTACACTTTTTTGTTTATTTGCTTCGCTCTAGCCTGCGTAGCAGACGTATAAACCCACGGTAATATACTTAATATATACCGGTGTATTTTACCGTGGGTTTATACGTCTGCTACGCAGGCTACTTCACTCTCGAGTTATTTCAGACGTTTGTTTAGGACGTCCATGCTAATTACGTGAGATACAAAACTTTTCGTGTCAACTCATTATGCAATGAGACGTAATTAGCATGCCTCGCTCGTTGTAAACAAACTGAAATAACTTGAGAACAAAGAAAGTAAATGAAAAACTGTAAAATAATTACTTAGAAAACCATCTAACAGATCTTTCCAATGAGTCGATAAAAAAAATCCCTTTATAGGCATTTTAAAGTAAACTGTAAATGTTCTAATTGATTTCTACCATTTAATATACTTTCAGTTGGTAAGTCGTCACTAGTAAGTATCACCTCATCTTGAGAGTTGAGAGCTTGTATTTATAGCATCTTCGTAAGATGGCAAACTTGGGCCATGATTATTATGTGAATAGCTGTGCTCCAAATTTGGGCACGGTGTGCCTGCTAAAAGAAAAGAAATATGAGTACAATACTACAGTAACTGGTGTACAGTTTCCATACAATGTATATTATACATGTACGCTATACTAGACCTTTGGCAATGATATACATCATAGATATAGTAGACATAGATTGCCAATTAAGGTACTGGTATCTACAATTCATTTGGTCATTTGTGTTCCATGCATGGCGGACATGGTTTTGGATGTGGAGGCTAGAAGGGATGGTAAAAAAGCACAAAACATTTACATGACAATGAAAACAATTGACAAAGCAATGTAAAGCAGCTCCATTTGAGTCATACCTTTTAACCCTTTCCCTACCAATAGGGCCTTTATATATTTTACTCTGGCTAACGCCAGACGATTTTACTCGTCAATGTGGAACCTCCGGTAGTGAAAGGGTTAAAAACTATCTGTTTAACCCTTTCCCTACCAATAGGGCCTTTATATATTTTACTCTGGCTAACGGCAGACGATTTTACTCGTCAAATGTGGAACCTCTGGTAGTGAAAGGGTTAACCCCCACATTCAAAATGACGTCGAAACTGACACAACTGGGACACAACTGACCACTGAATCATAGATACCTAGTTGGCAATCTATTTCTACTATATTCTATGATATACACTAAATACAGCCTTATGCCATATATAAAATAGCCCTATCCCATACACTAAAGAGCCCCATACAATATACTAATTAGCCATATTTGATTTCATATACTAAATATAGCCAGTATGCCATACTAATTAAATATACTAATAACCATATTTCCCTATGCCATACTAAATAACCCTAGATGCCATATACAAAATAGCCATGTGCCATACATTAATAGCCCTAATGCCAGCCATATTAGTAAATAGACCTATGGCATATTTAAAATAGCCCTATGCCATATATATGCCATATACATACTAATTAAATAGCACTTTGTGGCAGACTAAGAGTAAAATCTCATGGCTTGGAGGTACTGTATTAAGCTGGAGAAAGAATGAAAATTATAGGTAGAGCGCCTGCCAGCCTTCAATCATACTTCTTACCTCCACTATGAACTGGATAATCATCAGGTTTATTAATGACATCATCGTATGCTGGTGGTGCATCTAACTGGTAACTGGATGATCTGGCAGCTTCCTGTTGTTGGAGCTGCAGTTGTAATAACTGATGATTCCTTGCTACCATTGCAGCAGCATGATTTCTCTGAGTGTGTCTATGACATTTCCAACACCAAATCGAAATTGCAATTGCAACCATAAGCAGTACCATAAAAAACCTAATAAATGACAGGAATTAATTAATAAACTTCTCAACCTCAATATAATGCATGAAGTAAAGACCAGAGAGGTATTTAATGTCATATTTAGAAAATAATTTAGTTCAAGAACACCTGAAGCTAATTAAAGTTGAAATAGAATCAGAATAGAACTGATTAGAATAATATACTGTAGAATAGAACAACCTTGTATGCTAGCAGGAGCAGATCGAGACTTAAGACCCTGGGCATGAGGTTGAGAATAGAAATAGAATAGAACAAAATAAAATTAAGATTAGATTAGATATCTAGAATTAAGATTAGAATAGAATAGAATAGAATAGAATAGAATAGAATAGAATAGACAAGAATAGAATACAAAGAATAAAGTAACTGGCTGATTGTTTTTGATCAAAGTAAATGTTTTAAATGCTTAAATTAGTTTGATTATGAATGCAAATAATCAATCAATTTCAGAGCTTGAATAGCAATAATACTGTATATTCTGATATCAATAAATGGTTGGTACTGATTATGCATATTGTATCAATTGGAATTCATAATTATGTTGTGTTCTTCACCACTGATTTCCATCAGGGGTATAGTACTGTAGTGTTACAACATGCATGACCTACCAAAAATATGTTGGCGTATACATTATAGGACTCGACATTTCACCACCAGGGATTTGTGATCACAATGATGGACATCTTATCATATCTACATGTATGCCTGTGCAAAAAAAACATAAAAAAGAGTTATCACAATCATGGTGATATTAAAATAATCCAATTGATTGGATTAAAATTGATTGATAAATTAACAACCTGTTGAGACAGCTAGGTCTACTACCAATAGACTTCCTAATCCTCCAATAAATCATTCCCCGGCCGAATTATAATGATTGTAAGTTTTAGAGTAAATTAAATCTAATTTAGTAATTGTAGTCTAAGAATATTAGAATATAATTCCATAATTAAGTGTCCCATCTAAATATAAATACACTATGTGAATTTGATGGCAAATTCACCAGGAACGACTCTACAGTTTTTTGGTTTGGAAAAACATAGGCAAGCTACAACTCGTGTCGGTGAGAAAGTGTATTCCAAATATGGACCATGGTCCATGAACCATGCTCGCATTTTGTGTGCTCGTGCTTGTTCTGCATGATTTTTTTTTCGTTGCAAAAGCTGTGCTCGAACTTTTTTTTGGTATTTGCCCCCCCCCCCCCCTCAAATATCTAATGGTCCGTCCGGCCTAAGTAGTAGTCTAAGAATTAGATTATATAATTCCATAAATATTTGATCGAATACTTGATCTTTCTATCTTTCTACAAGTAACTGGTACAAACTACAAAAAAGATCTGATGAGTTTGTTAAGACCATTCGCCACTATAACCCTGGATCAAAATACATACATAACATGATGAATTAAAATCTTGATTAACCATATTTCGGTCAACCTGGAAACGGTCTCCACCAAATGGCGAATACGAAAAAAATCAAGTCCCCACAAAGGCATCTTCCAGAGGTAGGTGAAAGTTAATCATCATGCCGGATTCGAGTATGCAATGTAGCATAGTCAATTTTTACGATTTATTACCAAGTTAACCCCTAGATAGATCACAAAAAGATCAACGGTGACGACACAGATCATTCTTTGATCTAAAATTCTTCCATGACCCGAGGAAATTCAAGAAATAACATGGACATCGGCCGAAGTATTTGGCTTCCGCCGACCACTGCCGCCGACACAGGAAGCTACCTCTGATTGATGGTAATATGTTATTGTTACTCAACAAAATACGATAATATAGGATAGTCGTGTCTGCAGTCTGCTGCAAATATGCAGTGGATACGTTCAATTTTCCGGTCCACACGACGTCTCGCTGGGACTGATCTAGATGGCAACAAATATTACGAAGTTTTAAGAGGTATATTATCATTATATTTGTCAATGAGCGGCTATATTAAATGTCGCATGTAAAACTCAAAATGTAACTCCGGCTCACTATTCCACAACAACTACTGTAGCTGTTACTGTAGTGTATGTTATATAACTTATTGTCTAGTTCATGCAAGTTTGTGCAGCCTTTGCAATTCTTCGGTTGCACTTGACGTCACAGCGACCAATGTTGGATGAACTTTTAATAATTTGCTAATGAGCAAACATCTTTTGTCAAGGCCCAAGGGTATCCCCCTCCACATGGTTTTGTTTCACGATCTGCAAGGGGAGAGGTACCACGTGGTTGCAACCCAAGAATACCCATTGACTACTTGATGGCCTGCAGCTGTCGCAGTTTATCAAATACTAGATGACCGGCTCTCTCTTACCAGGTTTCCAAAACTCTAACCGTAACAGTAACACTAAAAATCTTTGAAAAATGATTTTGTGCAAAGAAACCTAACCCTAAAAATCTGGAAGAAATCTGGAAGAAGAACTTTGATTTTGTGCAAACAAAATGGATTGAAAAATGCGATTAACCCAGGTTGGATTTGGGTCCTCAACCGAGTGCCTCAACCCATGCTCATAAATCTGGCTGCATGACCACTACACCACGGTGAACCGCTGCCAAACGTCCACCAAACAACGACCATAATAATACAATAACTATCTTGTAATTGACTAAAACAAACACTGCCTATCATCTAATATTTCATAAACCGTGACCGGCAGCCAGCCAGCCATGTTGTCACTGTTGCTCAATGTGTGCCATCAATTGCCAGTCATATACAAGGTGTCATAAATAAGCACAACCACTGATTGAACATTATTATATATTTTAAGCACGATAGGTAAAGCACATATCTGGGAATTCAAAATCGCTCTCAATCCTTCACTTACAGTAAATCCACAAAAACAAAATAGATTAGAGTCTTCTCCCTCTGTGAGGTGCTTGCTATTGCGCTTTTGGATAAAATGCACTCATTATTCTTGCATATTTAAGCATTATGATTTTGAGCCATCCCCAAGGCTTGAAACCCCCACCAACGAACTGGCATCAAAAATGCATAAAATACTGGAAATCTTTTTTGCCATTCTTTTTACTACATACAGTAGTCGCATAGAATAGTTAACAGGTTCATCTTTCAGAGTTTGTCAGAGTATTTACATGTACATGTATGGATTTTTTTCCTCGAACAAATCTTGTTTACTTAATCAGTAGAATTTTTGTCAACAGTTTACGTTTCAGCATAATTGTACCGAAACGATGACTGGGCACACACTCACAAAACGATATAAACACAACGATGATTTAATAAAGAAAATGAAATAATAAAGTTACAGTTTCACTTTCACGTCTCCTTCGCACAATGTCGATACAATGTGTCTCAAAACATAACAAGCCCCTACCAGGTTGCTTGGACCCCCCGCTGTCAGCATACCTGCGCTCAGGCGGGCTTACATTCGGGTCACACCCCCCTAAAATTAAAGCATATCGTTTAATTTTAACAACTAATAAAGTTCTATAATGTTCAACTGTTCTGAAATCAGTCGTCTGAAAAACATTTGCTTGATCCTTTGCTTCGCTACTTCGGCCGCGTGTCTTGGGTGACGTTCTCGTCCGTCTTTGTCATCCGGCCCAACAGGCTCCGTCTCTTGAACTTCGTTGGTCTCTTCACCCCTTACCCCCAGGGGGCACACCAGTTGTATGGGCCGTTCAATTTCGTGCCCCTTGTGCAGCAATTTGACTCCGCGTAGAACACTGTCTCTTCCTTTGATTAATCGCAGAACTTTGGCCTTCTTCCACCGTCCCCTATTTTTTTCTTCTCCGAATACTAATACGACATCTCCAACTTTTATTTCTTGGTTTTCACCTTTCACGATGCGGTGTGATTCCACGAGAGCATGTATGTATTCCTTACGCCATCGATCCCATGCATGTTGTCTGGTTTAGGTATCGCTCGATATCCATCACGACTGCTGATAAGTGTTCAAAGGAGAGATGCGTTTTACCAATTGTCTTGTAGAGCATTTTCTTCAGTTCTTTAATTAGCCTCTCATACATCCCTCCCCACCAAGGGGATTTTGCTAAGTTGAACTGCCAAGTTATCCCTTGTCTCGCTAGGTAATCTTGCAGTTGTTCACTCCTTCTAATCTTTTTGATCCACTGGGCTGTAGCCTTGAAAACGTTTGCGTTGTCCGACACGATGCGTTGTGGTCTCGTCTTTCGCGAAATAAGAGCGTTCAACTTGTCTCGAAATTCTTCAGCCGTCTGTGACTTTGTTACTTCCAGATGAAGTGCTCGCGTGACAGAGCAGGTGAAAATGAGAATGAATGCCTTGCTTTCTTTACTTTATTCTTATATTAATATTGCATATCAGCGGCCCAGCGAAATCAACTCCTGTTACCTGGAAAGGCTTGCTCACCTCCATGCGGAATTTCGGCAACGGCGACGTATCGGCCTTACCATACGGCTTGGTCGAAAAAACTTTACACGTGTGGCAGCTGTTTATCGTCTTCTTCAGTATCGATCTCAAACGCGGAATCCAGCATTCTTCGCGGATTGCTCCCATCGTATTGGCGACTCCTAAATGCAGTATTTCTTCATGAACATGGCGCACTAGTTTTTTGACAAACAATCCGTTCTCCAGGTAAATCGGTGAATATCCTTGAATCCTTCCAACACACTTGAGGATCCTTGTTTCTTCTTCCTTCTTGAGTTTCCAGCCGCTCCACTCGGTATCTTCTGGAATGTCTCTTTGAACCTTCCTTATCCAGGCATTCCTGGCACGTGTAAACTCGTGCGACGTTAGTAGGCCTTTCGTCCTTCCTGCTTCTGTCTTCTTGGATCGACTGTTGTGTACGAACCGGAGTATCCAGGCGGTAATTCGTAGCGTATTCCAGTAAGGCTTTCGAGCCAACAGCAAGTCCCACTCATCTGGTTGGTTGTCTGCTGCGAATGCAATTATTTCTATGATTGGCCTCGCTTCGTCTGTCACTTTCGCGGTGCTTCGTAACTCCGGCTGGTCAGGCCATTCTCGTTCATTTAACAACCACTCTGGCTCGTCGTACCACTGTTTGTTCGCCATCTGGTTCAATGTGGCTCCCCGACCACCCGCATCGGCGACATTTCTTTCCGATGGAACGTACTTCCATTGAATGTTTATCTCCTCCGTTATTTCCGCAATCTTCTTCACTCTATTGGAGACGAATACCTTCCAGGGCTTACCAGGGCTGCTGATCCAATAAAGTGCGACGAGGCTGTCCATCCAGACTGTAACGGAACAGATAGGCAGTCTCTTCAACGCGTTGACGAGGTTTCTGGCCAAATTTGCTGCCATGTGACCACTTGTAAGCTCCAACCGTGCAATGGACGTGTTACGTTTGGAGATTCGAGATTTGGATGTAAGAAATCCCTTCACTATTCCCGTATTCTGTTCGACAACCGCTATGGTCACGGCTGAGCAGGCCAAATTGCTCGCGTCGGCGAAGTTGCGAACACATGCAGGTGTACGGCTTTGACACGCCTACATTTTCGAACCACGCTCCTCGGAATTCGTACATTACGGAGTTGTTTGGACCATCTGAGCCAATCTTTTGCTAATCGCTCGGATACTTCGGAGTCCCAGGCTTGGTTTTCATCACAGGCTTCTCTGAAGATGTGTTTGCCTTCGACTGTTGTTGGAGACATTATACCGAGGGGATCATAAATCCCGGCTAGGTGACTTAAGATGGATTTCATTGTGATCGGTTGTCCGTCGTCCCTCACTGGCACTTGAACTTCAATTACATCTTCTTGCTTGTCCCACACCATACCCAATATCTTACCGGGGTTTGGCATGCCTTCGCTTTGCAGTTCGCGTATGTTTGATTCCCACTTATGTACGGGAAACTTCCCTTCCTCCAGGATGGCTGTTGCTTCGTGCTTAAACTCCTCCAGCTCTTCCACACTCTCCCCTGACTTCATCAAATTGTCTGCATAAGTGTTCTCTTTCAACACCAAGAGGGTATTGTCATATCTCCCTTCGGGTTGTGTGTCAAAATGGTGTTGAAGGGTGGCTCCCAACAGAAAGGGACTGGCCTCGGCGCCAAATGGTATTCTAGTAAAACGATACTGTTCAACCGTCCCGTCTATCAACTCAAACACGAACCTGAAAGCATCTCTATCTTCTGGCTTCAATCCTACTTGCAGAAACGCTTGTTGAATGTCGCCAATCAGCAGGTGTGGAGCCGTCCGAGCTCTTATAAGGACATCCCATAGCAATGGTTGTAGCGACGGGCCTTTGTACATACATTCGTTGACACTTCGAACCATGGGGTTTGGCTTTGCGCTGGCATCGAACACCATTCTCACCTTAGTCGTCTGGGCTGAGGACTTCACCACAGGTTTATGCAGCATATAGTAGACTCGGCTCCCTGCGGGCTCCTCTGGAACTTTCTCAATGATTCCTTTCTCAAGTTGTGTGGACACAATGCTGTTGTAATGCAGTTCAAACCAGGTTTTTGGTTTAACTTTCTTGCAACTGAACGGAGACGTTTTCTGCTTTGCATCTCGTTTGTCTCTGTGAGTTGTGCACCTGGCACCCATGGAACAGTTACTTGGTAACGCCCTTCTTCATCTCGAACGATGCTCTCCTTGAATTCAGTGTAAACATCTAACTGGTCGTCTTCTCCACGGTCCTCCACACCCAACACGTCCAGGCTGTATAACATCTTATAGTCATTTGCATCTCTGCAGAACAACATGTCATCTGAAGGTAGATCTCCCCCGTGGATTAGCCAACCAAAAGTAGTGCCTTCAACCACTGGCTCCCCCGATTCACCTTTGCAGATCTCTTCTGTCTTTATTCGCGAAAATGTGCTGTCTCCAATGATGAGGTGGATGGGGTATTTATGGTCACGTCGCATGTAAAATCGCTTAATATCCTTTGAGTGTTGGAACTTGTATTTCAGCTTCTCGACATCTGGTCGGTTGATCGTGGTGAAGTTAGGCATCTGGGTCCCGGTGACTTCTATTTTCTCTTTGGTTGATCCATCAAGTGACACCATTTCTAGGTTGAAGACTGGCATGGAGCTCTTCATTGTCCCATTAATTGTGACGACATGTCGAGTTTCATGGTGGGATGGTGACAACTTGAGTTTCTTTATTGCATCTTCGGATATGAAATTCCTCCCCGACCCGGTATCCATATATGCCCACAGGGTCTCACCATTAATGTCGACTGGGATGATGGGTGGTAGGGTGGTATCCGACTGCGCGTAACTAGACAGGAGGGCTCCCTTCTTCTCTTCACACAGACTTGTATGATGCTTCCCTTTGCACTTGAAACAGCTCCCCCCACGACAGTTATTTGCTCGATGACCAGCTTGACCACAGTTGAAACAAAGCTTTTGGTTTGCAAAGAACTCCCGACGACTCTTTAAGTCTTTAACCTCTGTGCAGGTGTCTGAGAAGTGTTCCCCTTTACAAAAAATACATTTTGGGTTTCTGGGTCTTGCTGTGTTGCCTTTTCCTGCAAATCAGTGTCGTTCCTTCTTGGTTGGTTCCTCACTAGGCTTTGCATCACTTGCAGTTTTGTTTCTTTGCAGCCATTTTTGCAGGTTGTCAAGTAAGTCCTTGAGACTCCAGTCCTCCCACTTGTCATCGGTCCTCACCAAGTCAGCTTTGATTTGTGGTAATTTGTTTAAGGTTGTCGTAGTGAATGATTTAAGTGGACCGTCTTCTCCCAATGTCTGCAAGGCATCATAACTTTTGCTTAGCTTCTCATAAAATTCCTGGATTTCTCCCCAGTTAATCCCTTTCACCACAGGTAGCCTAATGACCTCTTCCATATGAGCATTTGCAACTTGTTTGGTCTGCCCATATTCGGTCTTGAGTCTTTTCCATGCAGTCTCGTATCCCTCAGTGCTAGGCTTGAGATTTGCTAATCGACTTTTAACCCTGGGGCTCACTGATTCCAGTAGATACCCAAATTTCTGCTCATCTGGGATCGGTTGCTTATGCACTTGTGTGATAAAGGTGTTTTCAAAACGAATCCAATCAACCACAGTTCCCTTAAAAGGAGTTTTACTTAGCTTTGCCAACTTGACATTCACGGATTTTGATTCCTTTTCCATTTCCATTCGTTTCTCTGTGATCTTCAACTCTGCTTGGAGTTTTTCTTCCCATAATTGACGCTCAGCCATCGCGTCTTCCTCTAGTGGATGCTTGGTCTCCCATTTTCTTCGCTCGGTTTCTTGCAGGGCTTTCTCTTCATGAGCGTCGATAAATGCAGCTAAATTATCCTTCGATCTTTTGCACTAATCCAGCGTATTTACCCTTCGTGTCTTTCTTCCATTGACGAACCGTTCTTGTTGAAACTCCACTATCGATTTTAAGCTCCTCTAGGTGTGAAACAAGTTCTGAAAGTTTTGCCATTATCTTCGATGTTTGTTTAAGCGTGGTCTTGATCTCGTCCACGTCGTTTGTTTGAATAAGCTCCTCTGCACTCTCTGAGTAGTATTCTAGTTTCGAGATTTCCTTCTGTATCACAGTCTCTGAACGTTCAGTGTCTCCTA
Organism: Virgularia gustaviana; assembly: GCA_025770025.1. NCBI lineage: Eukaryota > Metazoa > Cnidaria > Anthozoa > Scleralcyonacea > Virgulariidae > Virgularia > Virgularia gustaviana. Next base: position 15,686 of record JAOTOK010063959.1, read on the forward strand.
CACCTTCGACTACACGATTGTCGCTACCGTCTGCCATATTATTTGTCGAAATCTCACCAAATGTTGTGGAAAATATGGTCACATACCGTACGTATTCGATGACCTCGCGCGTTCACTTTCACTTTGTCCCCGTCTCGTATTCCCACGAAAATCTACCAGACCCTGGTCACGGTACCAAATGTACCGAAACGACGACTCGGCACACACTCACAAAACGATATAAACACAACGATGATTTAATAAGGAAAATAAAATAATAAAGTTACAGTTTCACTTTCACGTCTCCTTCGCACGATGTCGATACAATGTGTCTCAAAACAACAAGACCCTACCAGGTTTCTTCCCCCCCCCCGCTGTCAGCATACCTGCGCTCAGGCGGGCTTACGTTCGGGTCATAATTGCATTTGCTATTTGTTTTGGCTGTCCGTATACGAGAGTCTTCCCAATAGCCATATTCTGTCAACACTGCTGATTGCACATTTTACTCAGATACCCAAGAGATATGTTAACTATTGTTCCTTTAACGGAAATAGCTATACGCACATTTGCTTCAGCTGTTTTCGTAGAGTTACAGAATTGGAAGAGGACTGGAAGTAGTTGGGTATGAGGAACAATGTGGAACAACAATGACGATGGATGGCGGGATGTGATTCATTTGCATAAGACCTGTTGACAGTGATGACGATCCAGATGCAATACCAACCTGTGGTTGTGTTGCCACCATCATACTGTAGTTACTGTATTGTGTTCACAAATAGCTAGTGGAGTCAGAGAACTTCAATGATTTCGTCGTGCTCCTTCGTTCTTTGTTCTTCATAGTAGAATACTTTTGCATTCTCTTAACCCTTTGGTAATAATCCTTTTTAATTTCGTCTAACATCTTGTAAACTTTTAGCAAACTTGTATAACTGCAGCAAATGCTGCATACTGTAGCATGTCTCAGAACAGATAAATATGTAAATTGTTTCCACTGCAATATAATTATGATTTCTCATCTGCATCGATGGCAATTTTGATTAACCAGCTACCACGTCCACTTTTGTTTTCCAAAAAATCTTTATCCTTTCAATGCTCGGTGGAGAACAGAAAACACAGTTTATCTCCACAGATTATTTTGTCTGGGGTATTGTCCATATTAGGTAACCATTCTGGCAAGTTCGAAGCAAAATAATTGCGCAGGAAATCCAGGCTGCAATGGACCGATTCAGTCTTGTATGCAAATCGATTATTTCAATGTTAATACATGGTATACAAAGTCATGTACCTGTACTTCTGAGAGATGGTTCGTTGTGCCTGAATATGAGAACAAACAACAATGGGTTCTTACTGACTGTATGACAATAATCACACAAACTACTAATTTACATCTCTAACAAGTACATTAGTCGGGCAGATAGAAGAAAAATACTTACGGTATCGTGGGACAATTCCATTTGCTCTTCATTTTATGCGTCTAGGT
>JAOTOK010064070.1:0-17140 GCA_025770025.1 Virgularia gustaviana
CTATTAAAGTCATTACCTTGCATTAGTATTACATCTTACTGCGGTTCAATCAATCCTACTGTCTCATCTTGTATAATTATCTCATTGTTTCAATTTCTGGTGGACATCTGTTAAAGAAGCTAATATTTTCAATGCAGTTAGTTTGGTCGTCTGTCTGTCATGCATAGCTGTGGATATTAAACAATTATTACAAATGTTGAATGAGGTTGGGTAAGATATCGAATATTATTATGGAGGGGTTTTGTATGCTCCACCGAAACGGCAGATATGTATGCATATAACAATCGTAGAGTTCAATTGGCGTCTTAAGGATAATTTATACTGTTAGGCTATATGGGAATAATTTATATTTTAATTTATCGTTCTTGTTCAGGCTACTACTCGAAAATCATCTGCAAACCTGACGCCATTGTTGTCTTTACCCGTCAACAATTTCAGCATGGAGCCCACTTCAATTGTATAATATCATACACCTAAACCGCGCCGGGGCTTGGTGCCCATAGCACGGCCATTGAGCTTATGACGTGACACTTGAAATATTGCAAATTTAATATACAAAGAGTTGCTATTCGCTATTATATGAAGGAGAATAAAGAGTTTGGGTATATAATGATTTCGGTTTTTTGTTATTTTTAAGTTATAAAATCTGTTTAGTCTTGGTTTATAATAGCTTGGGTTATAAATAGACGAAATTGCCAAAACGATCGCTTTGTTTTCTTTCGTTGTTTGTTTGTTTGTTTGTTAGGAACTTTGAAAACCAGTGATTTGTTCTTACGAAAGTTGATATAGACTTATATAGAGTTACCTTGTGTTGTCTGACCTGCCACATCTAACCCAACTTCGCGGCTAGCTCTCTGTGTAATGTGACGTTATTGCATGTTTTTGTTTGCTTCAGCTCAGTTAGTTCTGAGTGAGCCCAAGTGATTTTGCTTGTGAAGGACGATCTGTGCTATTAATTAGCCCATTCAGTACTGAAAACAGTAAGTTACTATAGTAATTCCGCTAAACTCATTTAGCTATAACGCTTTTTTCTCAAATAAAGAAGCTATATATAGTGCTATATAGTAATAATATAGGGTAAATATAAGGTACGAGTTGAAAAATATCAAATATAAGGTAAAAGTTGAGAGTTGGTGAGCTGCCAAATCTGTATATGTTGTTGGCGTTTCGAGCGATCGAGTTCAATTTATCTTCTAAAGCCATCTTACAATGCTCTATAACCAAAAATAAACTAGCTAGATGTTCCGCAAGCCACAGTAATAGTTTTCTGCTCGGCCAAGAAAAAGCGAATATATGTAGCTACGAACAACTGAGTAGTCTTATCTTAGTAAATCTTAGTAGCCTTTCATTCTTCACCCGAACAACTGTGGATTATTGTTTTAAATATTAATAGTCAATCAAACATTATTATCGAAGGAAATCTGGCAACCATCGTTCTTTAGATCAAAGTGTACACGCATGCGCAATAACACTGGCATATATTGGCATATATACAAAGTTAACCATTTTAGTAATTATTACAAGCCTGAGATAACTTATCGAATATTTTCTTATGAATGAAAAAAATTGTATTTCAACTTTCAGTCTTCTGTGTCTTCGTAATAAGTTTCATACGACAACAAAAGCTTCTCAGAGATCTCCCTTCACATTTGTATCATGTAGTCCAAACAAGTATAATTATTTTGGCAAGTTTATGTTAAATAAGCACCATAGACCTCTAGAAAAATCCTAAGATCTTTTGCGCTTAAGAACCAACCAGATTCCAATAGAATTTCATGCAGTGAACATGAACATAAATATGGCGATATTTATTTACAATTCCCCACACAACGTAAATTTCTGAAGCTTTACAGGACTATTGTGTAGGAAGTTTGTTTGGCTTTGTTTTGTGTAAAATTAATGTATTGTAGATTGTTTACATCATAAATCTTTTCTAATCTAAAATAAAATCATCATAATTGTTGTAAAAATATAGAAAATGTTGCTTCCAATCAACATTGTTCATATCATTTAATGAGTTGTCGTATACAAGAGATTCAGCTTGAATTAATTGCATGTGAAATTATAAAACTGACCGGCCCTTACCAGAGCAACACCGCGGTCAAACACTTAGCGCACGGGTACAATAAGAAAACGCCTGGGAAAAATAAAATAGGTAATTCCTGAGACTGAGTATTTTCTTTTGTTAAAAAAGGTTTTTCTGGGTTCTACCCGTCGTAATTTTCTTTTACCTATTTGCTACATACATGCACCTTCATACACCCTATGCATAATGAGCCCGCGAACCAAAAATCTGGAACGAAAACGAGGCTAGTAGGACAAACACAGGTCCTTTTCCCGCGTTTGTCCTACCAGCCTCGTTTTCATTATAGGTTTACGGTTTGCAGGCTCATTATGCATGGGGTGTATGAAGGAGAAACTCTTTCCTGGCCTGCTGCATCCGATGTTGACAAAAAATCAGTGCATGTCCACGGAATGAGTCACACATGCGCAAACGTTTGACCGCGGTGTTTACAACATATTATACCTCACATCAATTACGTCTAGTAGTCCAATCAGCGAACTAGATTAATATCACGTGGCAAGGGAACTTTTCAGCGCGACAACGACCCAACCAATTCAACCTCGGGCATTTACCCTAGGCATGGTTTCCAATACCCCGCTGCTATGGCAACGGCGTACGCGCGCGAGCATCGTAATCAAGGATGGCGAAAACAGAAATTGTTTTCATTGTATTTTGTCTATAAATAATGACAAACGTCGGGAAAATAAACGATGAAATATCACTCGACGATAAAATATCACCATTTTGGGTGAATATTTCACCGTATCTCCCCTGCTCCAGGTATATGCATGCTAAGAACACATAAATCGGAAAATCAGAAATTTTGTGATTTCACCGCACCATATCGGGAGTGAATTTATGTGTTATGAATAAAGTTTCAGGTACATTGAGAAAAGGCCTGTTAACGCTTTAGTAGTCGTAGTGTTTCCCCATTGAAGAGTAAAATCGTCTGGCATTAGACAGAGCGTCAGAGTGAACTTATTAAATAAAGTTGCCCAACTGGAAAAAGTTCTGGAACACTATAGGGTTATTTCCGAAATCCAAAAATGTACATACAGTGATACAGGAGGGGGCATTGGGGTATACAATACCGAAATACCGTGTTGAAACGAACAAATTGCCGAAATGCATGTCTACTCGACGTCCTCGGCTGTCTTCTGTCTTTATTTTGCCCAGCAACTGCCATATACACTTTGGATATATATAGATATACCAGTGGTAATATGATCGTCAAGATTTCAATCCCAAGATCCACAAAATCCGCACAAGAATCCCAAATGGTTTGTGTTTTGTTTTTCGATTTAAAAAGCAATGCAGTGGATACATGATGAGCAAAGCAAAGGCGGGAAAGGATATTGAGCCACTATAATGGCAGATTTACAAAATGCCGTTAAAATGCCAAAACCGCATACCGCACGACTCAATAAAACCGAAATACCGCTCTGAAAAAATTACATTACCGAAATAGCGCATAGTAAATATTTGAAAACCGAAACCCCCTATATCCCTCCTATACAGGACAAAAACTAAAACCACAAACACTCAATGTCTGGGATCCACCGAGAATTATTACAAATCTTTATCGTTTATGGGATTTATATAATTGCTTTCATTTTGTATATCAAGGCGATGTCATTTCAGTTTCCAAGATTTTACTGGGGAGAACTTGGGTATAGGCAAATCAGGGAAGTTTCTATACACGCTGAAGTGCTGAACAAACATCGTCGGCATATTTTAGTTGTATGAATTGGTAAAATAGCATTTGTGCCCATACGTAGCCTAAGGACAGGAGCTACAGTTTATTTTTAGTTATTGCTTCGTTCGTATTTTTGTGATATATATAGGAATTGGCGTTATTTGTTTGCCTGGCTTTTTAGGAATTGTGCAAAATTGGTTAAATCGCAACCTGATAAGATTGGCTTAATGTGGAGTTTTGCATGCATGCGCCTGTGCATGTATGCCTATATAGGAGTTTTATAAATGGCCATTTGTATATACTTGTAGAACCAAACAAATCTTGGGGTATCTGACACCTGGCTGCTATGACGGAGTTGGGTGATATCTCTCTTCAAAAACAAGCCTGATTTAAGTTTTTTTAGGCTTTGTTTTAATAATCACATGGAGCAGGTCAGCATTTTACGAAAAACGCCTACAGCTTTTAGATTTATATAAAGTAAACGAGTTGGACTACTTAGACGGAGGGTTCATTACGCCGGAATGACTCTCATTCCTGAATGATTCTGAACTGATCATTCCGGCTTTGTGTGAGACATGATCATTGCGGTATAAATCCAAGTATGGTTTTTGACAGCCTGATCAACGATCGCATTCCAGATAGACAATATTTCCTGTTTTCATGAGCTAGCACACGGAATTAAAAGCGGAGTGGATTTTTCATTCAGAAACATAATGAGGACATACATGTATGAAACGAACTAATTTGCTGATATCACCCATATTATGTAAACAGTTTTGAAAATCGTTTGCATATAGAGCTGTAGCGTGAGTTTGGTCCTAGCCGAGACCATGTTCACAGTATCAAGTAGACACTGTCTTTGTCGTTGAATGTAGAAATTTAGCCCTGGTAAAAAGCTGCTAGGCTCAGTGGCATTTTCCCCGTAAGATGACATCCGGCCTTGCTTAAGAAGACATTTTCTAACATTTTGGATCTTAGAAATTAAAAAAACATATGTTTTTAACCAACGACTTTTGTCTATACTAAAGGTCATATCGTACATGTTTAAAACTACAAGTGTAATATTAATTTATACCTACCGATACGTTTAATTTATTGTGTTCAAATTTTAAGTGCAAACAGGCTTCTTAATTTCCCAATGACAGCTTTTCAACCTGGTTTGAATTTCAAAATAACACAAGTGAATGTCTAATGGAAGTTGTCTATCATACCAGCCGACATTTATTGCATATTTTATGTACAATAGTTTGCCTTTCTTGGTAACTTATCGCCGTCCAACCATACAGCATGTGTTCCCTGAGAGTGTAAGACTAAAAGAAGACATCGTTTAACGTTAATCAGTCATACACAGCCCAAGTAATTCTTTGTATATGTCCGCTATCATGCGAAAACATATGAGTAGAATCATACATCACACTTTCAATGTCCTTATCATTTCAGAGATAACCCTATCAGCTTGTGAATGGCTTGTGAACAATTAAAATAAACAGCTTGTACGCTGTAGAGCCTTCTCGTGCACAAAATCTTGTCGAATTCTGTAATACTGTATGTTTTGCTTTGAGCGTTCTTATTCTAGTAACTAATTTGTTAACTCTCATCTCTGTATTTTGCCTAAACGTCCCCCCTAGGTCTTGTACATGTGTCTCTTAGCAAACACACTGTTAATTGGCTTATTTAAGTAGTACAAGTAAAACAACGAGGCCTTGTATGGCATGACATTAATAATAATAAAACTTCGGACTAGTTTTGGTCTTCCACCGAGGACAGCATCAAGAGATTTTTGTTTACAAGTCTACAAAACAGGTCTCGTATTTCGATTTCTCCAGGTAAAAGCACTTAAGCTCGAAACCACAAACAGTTCCATTGCAATTATCCCCCTGCTGTTGCCGTGGCATACGATTGGTTGAAACTTCGACACTTAATTATTTTCGGAGCAGATGCAAGATAGCAAGAAAGCCTAAACCTTTCTTTAATTGGTCTTCGTTTACTTTCGATTATAGCCAGCGATAATGAATAGTTTTTGAAATCATTTTCTGGGGACGCCTATATTGCCTTCAGCGCGGCGCTTGTAATTAAGGCAAAATGAATTATGAGCTAAACTAAACTAATTTCGCCACTCGCGCGCGACGTGTGTTTTTTTCTGATAGTTTAGACTAACCAGCCCACTCATTTTGCATATTTTTGAACAACTTGGACAAGACGATATGCTCTTTCATGTAGATAAGGTGTTCCATTTCAGACTCAGTCTACATCTAAAGCAGTATGGCTTTTCACAACTTGTAGTCTCGATGTTGTTGTTTTTCATTACTTGTAGCCCGAACGTTGATGTCTACAAATAGGACACGAGGTTTTGCACAGAAATAAGAGGATTGAACAGGGCTGTCGACCTACTCTTACACAGATAACGTGTTCCTCCTACTCTATATTATAATAGACAGCTTCTAGAATGTCAATCAGTAATACTTGTTGTTTTAGTGCTTTTTTACTATACTCGCCATCGTCGCTGTTGCTAAGTTGCTATTCGAGTATCTATAGCACCAAAAAACCAACTAAAACTCGAATTTTATTTAATTAATGCCGCACATGAGAATAAAAAGCCTATATATCACTTGGATAATTATGCGTCCCTAATAATGATAACGTTTCTAACTTAATTGGGAAACTCGAATCGGTTGTGACCAATCGGGGCCGGGCATTGCAGAGCGTCAACGTCGGATTGATTTGATGGCCTCGTTCGATTACGCTTAATTTACTCTCTCGTTGATGAGTGCTGTTTTATCGCCTAAGCTGTTATCACCTCAATGATTTAACAAACAAGCAGCGAAGCAGAGTGCGGCGGTATACTACGCGAAGCTCACTTCCCTTCTATTCAAACCGAACACCTTGCCTAACTGCGTTGGCCATAGGACGAATCCTTTAGACTTGGTACTCGACTTCCGACCATACAAGCGACAATGCAGTCAACATTGCCCGGTAGAAGTGAGTAGATGCACCGGACAATTGGATTTTTACACTACTGCTAGTATTTCGTATTTCAACGCGTATCCATTATTTAGGTATGGATTGCGATAAGAAGACGAAGAACTGTGGCGCTTGCGGCCGTACGATACTCGAAAGATTTCTGCTACACGCTCTGGATCAGTATTGGCACATGGACTGTCTCAAATGCTCGTGTTGCAATGTAAGACTCGGCGAGGTCGGCTCATCCTGCTTCTCAAAGGAAGGCCTCATCCTATGTCGGGCCGACTATCTCAGGTACGCATACAAATCAACTTTCCGAACAGTACACTTATAAACGACGTATCATATAAACATACACCAATCTCTCTAGACGAATCAACTCAGCCAGACATTTGCCAGTCCCGAGTCTGCCAGTTCATTGATTCATTAGCATTTTGAACAGGAACTTACAGGCACAGAATCTCTTATTTATTATATTACTATCAGAACAAACGAGAAAAAATGTTCTTTAGTATAGTAATCCGAGGCGTTGATTCGAAAGCCAATAATAAAAGTATGTGCTCATATGTAATGTTATACTGTACTACAATATGCGTTGCAAGTTTCTTGTTACCTCGCGGTGAATTCCCGCGGTTTCGTCGTCGCACGTTAGCCATGTCATTTGACTTATACGATTGCCTGAATGTTCGGGTCAATAGGACCTAGTTTCCATATATCATCAACTGCGGTATCATTCTGAATGATGTAAAAGAGTGTCCACCCCGTAGCGATAAAACTCAGATCTATGCTGGAATAAAGTAGAATCGACAGAAGAGTGAAAAATATATTACTTAGTCAATACAATATCGCTCACTCTGACAATGCGGTGAGCAGCAATTAATTGAAACCAGGCTTTTAGTAGCTATCATGTTAGGACCTGATAATGGGCTTTCGCTTGAAATGTCAGCAGTAGGATACAGGCTTGTCAGTTCACCGCATATTTTAGTACTTAGGTTCGCATTTCACAATGGTATAATGCATTTGTACACGTTTCCTTTTGATGGATGGAAATTGAGTGCGTTTCATTATATCTCGGCAACGGCGCACCTTTAATAGCGAGGAATATAATGACAGTTTCAACCTTCATATTGCGAACAAAAGACACAGTACTCGGCCTGATGGGAATCCATCAAGCTTGGTTTCTCCGGATTGGTCTATTTCGCCGTATCATTTGTCTTTGCTTTAATTCTGATGTCATATCACGTCGCGTTGTTCAACGTCGCAAAACCCATTAGTACAACTTTAATTCTAACGCGTAATTAAATCCAAGAAATTTAATAGGCTTTTAGCAGTTTGTTGACATAGGCCGTTTGCCTCGTACAATTTTGTTCGAACTTCTCTACCCATTTACTGAGTTACTCGGTTCGCTGGATTAGACTAATCCAGACGGCTTCGATTTGCCTCGAGCGAAGGTTTTGGTGAACTGGTGTCCGTCTGGTCGCGTCGTAGAGATAATTTTGCATTTCATTTATCGGTGCCTCCGTAATTTCCTCTCAACTTGTGTCATTGACAAGATGTTCGTGCGTTGATTAGATAAGCTGTTTTTAGAATGGTTTTAATTTGAATTTTTATCCCTCCCTCGAATTTGTTTGACAGCAAATATTATCTGCAAACACCAAACGCAATTGTTTTTGGATGAATCGGCGACACTTTTGCGTAATACCGCTGTACAGAACTGCGTCGTTTTTATAAAAATGTACATGTTTGGCGTGAATCAGTACACTTCATGAATAAAAAAAGTCTCCACTATAAAGCGAATTCACTGTTGGCTGCGATTTTGAAATTAAGAGTAAGTTAGCTTAGATCAATGCATTCTGCATCAAAGATTCAATAGTGGATGTATCTCCCACACATGAGTCGCAAAAATTTCTATATATTAAACATATTTCTCACCGAATGTTTTTAAACTTTGAAGAAATTGTTATCGATTTTGAATATTTTTTGTTATGCAGTTTTGAGTTTGGGATGTTTTGACGCTGCCATGGGGACGTTTTGGCTGCGGGACGTTTTCAGTGACCTGGGGATGTCTTGGCCTGGGGGATATTTTGACCTAGAAACGTTGTGATTTAACTTAATTTTATTAGACCTTTTGACTTAACCTAGGTTGTTTTGTCCAGTTTTGATTTACTTTGATTTTAACTTTCCAACCTATTTACTCTTCCATAAGGGTGTTTTGTCTTTGGGACGCTGTGACCTCGTCACGTTTTGACTTAATGTGTGGCAATTTTCTTAATTTTCCCCAACTTGGGATACTTTGACTTAACTTGGGACGTTTTGAGTTAGGAATACTTTCAGTTGTCGACGTTTTGATTTGGGGACGATTCAGCCATAATATATAACGCAATAATATTAGCTAGGTGCTTCGTAACTTTAAAACCACGTTCTTCATGGAATTTCTATTCCTAACAGGCCACCGCTACGTTTTGTCTCTCAATACTGATTCAATGCATGTTGAATACAAAAGTTTCACATAGACAGCAGAACATTCATTGGACGCTGTTCTGTTGGTTTTCCAACTGGTACAAAGCATTATACCAATTTTCTATACAATCCATTATCCAATGCATGTCGTAAACATGATGGATCTGTTTAGCGTTTTAATTAAGGGGTACATATATTTTGGTAGCTAACTCTAAAAACTGCCACTGCAGCAAAAATCGTTATGCAGGTACGAAATTTATCTTAAAACTAGCTGCTGTACATGCATGACTTTGGGCTTCTAGTGCTATAACAATCATCGAACTTTTAACGTGCTCAGAACAACAATAATTGTTAGAATATTACAGACAGTGGCACAATATAAATCTAGTATGTTGAAAAAACGCCTGCTGCACGGACACGTCCGTTTTTGTTTTAATTACTTATTGTTTGCTGGTAAACATTTCGTTGCCTATACCATGACTATGCATGGACCATTTGTAGCTAAGTATTATTTATCCAGTAAATTCATAATATACCTAAAATAGAAAAAATATTTTAAAATATTACAGTCTTCAGAAAATTTATCGAAAAGCCAAAAGTATTGACCTGCCATGTGTTGTCGAAATCATTGTTAAGTATTCAAGTAACAACATCCTGCCCCTAAAAGTGGATTTCTACTAGGCGTCAATTTTAAGACGAATCGAACCTTCTTTGTCTCAGCAGCGTTCAACTGGCACTAATTTATGATCTATTCAATATTGACAATAGAAACCAATTTTCATTTTTTTTTCAATCTTCGCCTAATGATGGAAATCCAGTCCTAATGAGGACGCATTTAATGCTGGGAAAGTTAGGTCATCCATATACTGTGCACATTCAGTAGTCTAACACTGTCACTATATATAATTTTGTTTCCTATTTTGTTCGTATTTTGTTTCTGATATTTTAGATAGGACGCATGAAGCTTAGAAACTACAGCATATCAAATCCTAGCAGATGATAGCCTTTGTGTTCAAAAACAATTTCGATTATTTGAAATATGAGTCAGTGTTGCAGTTGTTGATACAAAATTTATTGAATTTTTTTGGATGTAGGTAACGCTAAATTTAAATGACCCCACAGCTTGCCAACAGAAGTATAGATCAGTTTATAAAAAAATATAAAAAGTTTTCTAAAATATTAATTGAAGGAATCATTAATTTATATATGTTATAAATATGTTAAAACGTAGCCAAAGTGATTGAATATGCTACAGAGCTTACCAAAAAAGACGCAAACCTTTAGAGTTTCAGTACCCTAGCATAAGATCGAAAGTAAAGCATTTAAAATTTGACAGCGTAAGGCTAAGTAGCAAAGCATTTAAAATTTGACAGCGTGCATATTATACGTATTAAATATTGATTGAATTTATAAAATATCATTGTTCTATAGCCGCACAATTTTCAGCCTTTGGTAATATTAAGCAGCTCAGCGTTGAGAGAAATGTAAAATACCTCGAAGGCTCTGACAAAAGGCATACATTCTTATGGTTTACTCTCACTAGGTCACCATTTACTATATTTATGGCTTTTTTGTACACCGTACACTGTACAAACGAGTCTAACAACGATCCGCATGTCGCTATGCAATCACAGCCTTCTTGCATTGACATAGACATTGACACAGCTTTCTTTGCCCAATATTTGTAATACCCAATCCCACAAGCGACATTCAATATTGTACAGGCACTTCATTCATGGCATGCTGTATATTGCCTCAGGTGGCACGGTAATGAGTAAATGACAATATGATGTTTTGCTAGGTAATTCGTTCAGCAGTTTTAATTAAAATCCCCAGCAGAAATAAACGCAGGCTTGGACAACATTCAAATTAAACAAGAACAGAGTAAACTGTCAGACAGTACAGAGATCACTGGGAAGTTCTTCGGCTGACCACGACGTAGTTGTATATCCGAGGCAGATGATCATTAGGATCATCATTCTACGGTGATAAGTAGGATAATATTTGCATATAAAATGAATCGGCACTGACAGAGGAAGTACACTCGCCACGATAATGGTTTCTGACTATCCCATTCTTTAAGAAACTATTGTTATTCACATATTACATTATTATCAAGTTATTAATATATTATAAACTTTTCTTCCTGCTTGACGTGCCAGGGGCTTTTCCTGATGGAGTAAAATCATCGAACTGCAGTCTGTCTTAAAGCAAACGGTTATTATCTATGACAGGGGTGGGGGCTGATGAGAAACAATTCGTTGGATCTCAAAGAATATTTACCCCAGGTACATTCTCCTCTGCTTGGGCCTCGCATAGTGACACTACCGCATAGACAGAGTAAGTCGTGAGTTAGGTTTAAAAATTTAATGCATTAAAATAATTTACACAACGGCCCGAAGACGTTATTGCAACTTATGGTGCACTGCAGGTTTTTATGATAAATAATGTAATTTTTTCCAAAACCTAGAGAAATTATGTACTATTATTAATTAACAATATATGTTTGTCAAATAATTTTTGTTACAACACATGTAACTAGTTATTTTAGTTACCCCGCCGTTTTCTCTTCTGCCCCCACCGCTCATAACTAGTAGAGGTATTGTTTCAATGATCGATTTTCTTAAGATATAAGATTTTGATAAAAATAGGTTGAACTACATAAAACGTGAAAACATATGCTAAAAATATGCGATTAAAGATTATAAAAGATATTATTCACCAAGTTTTGCATCTTTTAGGCGTTTGTAGCTAACTAGAAATTACGTGGCAAAAATTTCCACTCGGGTAATCACATAAACTTTCACTCGACATATTAAGAGTTTTTCACAAATTTAACTTAATTATTTATGCAAGGTGACATGCGCTCCATGATATATCGAATCCATGATATATCGAATACGGTGCATCAAAATAGACCGGTTCAACAATGATATTGATTATTTTGTATACAGGTTACCATGCACGGCGGTCAGTAATTTAATGTAAAAAAATATTCGTGGGTGTGCTTGGTGAGCTTGGCAAAACCATTACTTCAAACTTCCACATACGGTGTTGGAAAAGTATAAGGAAACACTAGTTATAGAATGTAGAATGTATTCAGGTTTTTCCGATTAAAGTTTTCCTATGTTTCAAGCCCTCTGGCCTTTTACAGTAATTTTTACGCAGAATATTATGCAGAAAAGTTTAATTTTAAGACAGTCATTTCCAGAGGCAATGGCACAATGTACAATGGGCATGACGTATGTCGGGACAACAGGTACAACCACTGATCTATATATAGAGACTGGATAGTGCATCTGTATGGCAGATCCAGTGAATGATGAAGCCAGTGACGGCCATATTGGACTGTCTCTGTTGCACTAATATTTCAACATAAGGAAGTACATATGGTCGCATTTTAAGTCCAGACACTAAGAAGAACCAAGTGCATACAAATAAGGTCGTATTTAAACAGCCTCTACTCGTGTCATGGGACCGATCAATACTGCAGTCTTGCTTATAGGTTTCGAATGATCTTAGAACTTTCAATATGTCATAGTTGAAAATATAGTAGCGTGAAGTATGTTAAAGTGAGCTAGTACTATATGGCCGCCACTGGCTTCATTCTCCCTTATACCGATGTGTTATCCAGTCTCTCTATATACATCAGTTGGTACAACTATAAGCACCGTCTTATAGTTGCACGGTACGATTTGCCGTATACATGATTTTTTGATGTATGTGATCAAGTTATTGAGGGAGCGGAGGGACGGGAGGACGAGCCCTTACATGCTTGTGGCATGATTATTCGACTTGTTTACATACACGAAAGTGACAATCGTAATCGTATGCGACAACTGTTGTACCAATCGGGCTTATATAGCGTCATCTCTAAACGCAGTAGTTAGCCTAATCTTCGCTTCACTCTATACATCTGGGGGAGATAACCGCCAAATAACCCCCTACTGGTATGACGGGATATCTACTCGGGTCCCACACCCTTGAGGCACTGCCATACGAAGAAACTTTCCAGGCAACTTGTCCCGCAACACTGATCTCAGTATATGTTAAGCGTTATATTAAATCAGTGAAGTACAACGTCTTTTCAGTTTGTGCATGAGCCTTGTATTGAACATTCATCAACAGCACGTATGTGAGACAAGTTTCATCACCAAGGTTTTAGGTCTTTCGTTGACTAAAAATTACCGGATGCCATTTTGAAGAAAATATATATGGTGGGCGGAAGGATTAATCACTGCGTTCTTATTGCAGACTGTTCGCTTTGTTGCTTTGACTGGGTACACGCACGTTTCACCGGTCGGGCTTCGTGCGCTTTGGTCAAGCCTTATTTTATCGTCAGCAACACAATATATATTCACCGTGTTTTTCATATTTATTAACAGGCCATATATATTTAGTTTGGATTATTCCATGTTTTGTTCTTACCGTAGATTTGCATACATTCGTAGTTTGCTGCAACTTTTAATTGAAGTATCTTTGGAATAACTCACGATAATGGCTGTCATTTACTTGGCCATAACGAGTGTCTGGCTTAATTTTCAACTTGTAATTATATGAAGTCATATGAGACGACCATGGCAACACAAGTGCCATTATCGAGCCTCTATTCATGTATTCATGCGGCGCGAAGTTGTTATCACAAATGCTGTCATTCGGTTGTCGTCCACGCATATCTCCACTAATTGCTTGCTTGTTCTCGCCATAGCTTTTCGTCGCTTTCCCACCCGCCAATTAAACGTGCATTCTGTGCCTAAAAGGTTCATTCATTAAAAGCGGAAGATATATTGTGCTAACAAACCTTTGGGCACACTGGCACTGTCATTAAAAGTTCAGAAACAAAAGAATTTTATGACGTTTTCCCAGTGCCGAATTGAACGACTTTTAACAATTTTAAACAGGTCCAAAGTAATTATTAGTAGCTACATGGTTTACGTTGCCAGTTAAATTCGTTACATGAATATTTAAAAATCTGAACAAAACGTAATCGTACAATTCAATGCAATGCAAAACAATTCAATACACAATAGGGCACGGTAAGTTAAGGGATGTAACTGACAGTTACCTTTTGCTTTGTACTTTACACTATTTTGAGCATGCCTAATTGTACCCACCTGGGACTTCCGGTTAATTGATACACGCCACTACGCATGCTTAAACCATTAAGCCCGTTTTCCACTTCAGCCGTACCGAACCGAACCGTACCGTAGCAAAATCTTTTTTGTGATCTTGTATGTTTCTCCACAATACGGTGGCAGTGGAAAGTGGCTCTTAAATCGATCGCAAAGAAGTAGGTCGCGCAATAAAAATAGCAAGTTGAAACCAACCAAGGGCACACTTTCACACTTCAACCCACCACCATAGTTGCACCTCTGTTTTTCCACAAGGCAATCGAGAAACCTGTTCGTATTTCAACCCGTTTATTATTTTCCAGATTGTATGGCTCAAGTGGGGCATGCGCAGTTTGTGCCAAGCGTATCCCAGCTGCTGAAATGGTGATGAAGATCCAAGACAAAGCTTATCATATCCATTGTTTCACGTGCTGTGCGTGTCACCAAAGGCTGGTGCCAGGAGATCGGTTTCATTTCGTCAATGACAGGATATTTTGTGAAAATGATTATCCGCTGGCTTTGAGGAGTGCTGCTGCAACCAGTCCAAGCCAACAACAACCAGTAAGTTTTTGTTTAAGAAATGACAAATATTTTTCCTATTTTCATGGCACATGCATGATCACATGTATTACTGATTTCACAGTTCACCACGTTTGCCACTTTAAAAAGCGCAGGACACTGGGTTCTTGGTAGTATGGCACAGGCACTGGGTTCTTGGTAGTATGGCACAGGGTGTTACGATTGTTTGGGGGACAAATCGTTCAGTAGTGTTGCTGTCCTCCCAAGCATAGATACAGCATTTTATTATCCAAATAAACAAAGGACCAATAATGCCTAATTAATTGTTACCGTAACTGCAACGGTAACATTATACCATAGCTGCGGTTGTAGCTGTAGCTATAGTTGTAGTTGTAATTGTAGCTGTAGCTGTAGCTGTAGCTATAGTTGTAGTTGTAGTTGTAGTTGTAGTTGTAGTTCAGTAGTTGTAGCTGTGGCTGTAGCTATAGTTGTAGCTGTAACTGTAGCTGTGGCTGTGCCGCTGTGACAGTGGCTGTAGCTGACATCTTATTGGTTGTGGTTTAAATCTAGTGTCGGTTTAAAACTATGGTTTAAAGTATTTAGTATTAGCTGTTTTGCATAACTATGTCGCAGAACCCTAATTGTCAAATTTCTCTCCTTAAAGATATTTTGCTAGTCTTCGGTATGTCAAACTGCAAGTTAGTCAAACTGACGTGAACGTGTTCAGCAGAAAATCTAGACATGACGTCACATAGTATACCATATGATGCATTGCGAGTGGCACCTTTATAAGTGAAGACTTGATATGGAATGGAGAAAGAACAGGAACTTACCTGCTGCTAGATCTGTGGCGTCCACCTTGGCCATATATGTACCTGTAATAAACGGTAATTTGTCAAATTGTAAATAGATGTAAGAACAACGTACGTGTTCCAACTTGGCCATTGAGAAGTTGACATGTACTGTACGAGCTGGCTTTGATTGCGTAAAATTAGTTTTCTCATCGTGTTTGTAGTTTTCTACATGAAATGTTTTAGACAATAAACATTGGCACTAGAATGAATTCTGTTTTATTTAAACTAAGGGTACGGTGACGTCTATTTTGAGAGTAATAAAGCAGGCTACAACCGAGTCTTGAATCGAGTTGTGTTGACTTCTTAAAGTATAGAATTAGTATAACCACTTTCTGAAATAGTCTGAGCCGGAACAGAGTGTCATGCCATGTTTGGTTGTTTCTATGTGTACTTGAATTTACCTCTCATACACCATTATGGACTCCACCGTACTTTTAATGAAACTTACAAATTGTAGATATATTATATCTATGTTGTGTTATAAAGATATTTTAATATGTTTTGTATCTTGCTTTATATAATAGGCAAGATATTTAATTCTAGAATGCTACCATTTAATTCGTGATTTTGGATTAAACGTATATCCATCATTACAGTTCATTTTTGATGTTTAATGTAAATTTTTTTCTCTTCTATATTCTCTGAGGTAGAATAATTAAGTAGTTTATAAGGGGGTGCATTATTAACAGCCGCCATGGACAAGTGTGCAAAAGGGCTCTGCTTTGCCAGCCATAGTGGATCGCCATTGTTGCTATAGTAGCGACTTGTTCATTACCTTGTTCAGAACATGTAACAATTTTAAGCAATTTCAGCCTGCTGTTTGAACGATTCTGTTAATTTTTGCAATTCAATAAAAAAATCGACAATTGTTCGAAACTGTATCCAGCCTCCTTAATAAATTTTTTCACATGACGCTTCCGTAATAACGTAATAACCCTCCTCAACCCAGGTATGTTATGATGTGACACTGTTGCTAACACCCTCTCGCAATCCTTAGAGCGTCATGTATTTCAAGATGCCACGATTACGTGTAGCATAATGTCAACGTAAACGCTTTGTTTACATTTTTACTTTCGAAATTGTAGAATATCATATACTAATTAACAGGAAATCTATCACGGTTTAGTTTGGAATACCCTCAGAAACGGTTATGTCTACCATGAGAGTTTATTTCTGAAAAAGCTGAAAAATTCTAAATTAATGAATACGATGAATACGATGAATACGATGTTTACATTTGTTGTCCGATTTTTTTATGAGCAGAATCGACTCTAAATTAAGTTGAATTCAATTGAAAGGATTTTTAACCCTTTTAAAGGCCGGTTTACACGATACGATCGTATACGACTGTCATTTTGGTGTATGTAATCAAGTGATATGATCATGTCGCATCAGCCAACAGTATTTTCCGCGCCGTATTTCATATGATTATACACCAACACCGCTTGATTACATACATCAAAATGACAATCGT
>JAOTOK010064181.1:0-17131 GCA_025770025.1 Virgularia gustaviana
TAACATTAACTGGCGTTGATGCAGGCCCTCCTCTCTTTCCGAAATTAGCTCGCTCTGACCCTATCGCGGAGGGTCTGCTACGCAGGCTACCTATACAACAGTATACGGGTCATTTCACAGTATTTTGGACACAAAGCCCCGTAAGATAGCGCTAGACCTTATTTTGTCTTGAAAAAGTCTTGCGTAGATCTAGAAAAAGGTCTTCAAGAGACCTTGAAATAGCCTGAAGGAAAGGTCTTGGAAAGGTCTGCCCCGTGAGTTAAAATTGACAGCTCAAAAGACCTTTCTAGACCTTTTGGAAGAGCGCGTTTCGTAAATGATAACGATCTCAAAATGGTCTTGAAAAGTCTTGAAAGATCTAAAATAGTCTTGATATGCTTTGAAAGGCCTAAAACTGTCTTAAAAGATCTAAAATAGTCTGGAAAAGTCTAGAAGATAATATATTCAATCAATGTGTACTATAATAAAACGATAATTGTAACAGCACGCGCTTGATCTGTACTGTACGTCACATATTTTTACATATATGCTCGCGCAAACCACAAAAAGTTGGATGAACATGTATTCTTCTAGCGGTAGAAACGCGTAGGTATACCAACCAAAAGTTCTGTTCAGTATAAGAAAGTCAAGCAGACGTAGTATGCTAATTATCCTTCGATTAAGTAATAACACGCGTTAGTTCCTTCTTCATTTTGGTCTGAGCTGATGTACATTTATTAGTGAACATCTTGTTCAGCTTTGACGTTTCCAGTGGTTGAACATTGAATGTTTTGGCTGCAACGAGCATATAACCTGCGAAGAAATGGAACATTACTTATTATAAGTGCAACTATAGAAGTTTTTTTTATTTAATTTTAGCAAACACATACGAACTAAATTATACCTTTTATCGCTGACACAATATTTGGGTTTAACACTTCTTTGCCAGTTGGCATTACTCGGTTGCCGAAGGCCACTGACTTTGCCAGCTTATCATTGGTGAAGAAGTGCTCCATGATGTGATGGAAAAGAATCCGAATGTCCGATCCAGATTTGTGGTGCGCCTGGCGGAGTTTTACTATCGGGATAAACACGCCAGATCCAGGGCACAATTCTTGCCTGCCTTCACCGCCTTCAAAATGTGATACAAGACCTCCAGATTTCTCCCGCTGCAAAGCACGTTCTGTCGTATTCTGTCGTAAAAGTAATATAAATTCTCTTAATAAGATTGCGGTTGATATTACCGGTTGTGAGTGATAGTGATATGTTCAGTTATACCCTATTCCCCCGCATATAAGCGCAGCGCCTACAAGCGAATCTTATGCGATTTTGGGAAAAAATTGGATTAAAAATTGGCGGGTTATAGGCGCATGCGAATAAAAGAAGTCATGGTCTTGAAGTTCCATGACTGTATCGAATAAAGGCCGCGCGATAAAGAGCAATTCAAGCTAAGGTCGTAATCATAGACGCCTGAACAAAAAACAATATTACCACTAAATACAAGTATATAATGAAAATTAGAAACATTCTGTTCGTGCGTGCGCCGTAGTTAACTGGCAAAGTTTGACGGTATAAAGGCGCATGCGCCTATATTCGGATATCTGCATGCGGGGCGCTTATATGCGGGGGAATAGGGTATATGATATATGGCTTAGCACACATAGATGTATTTCGCGTTAGTAACCTGTAATCAAGCTGATCTTCAATAACAAGAGAAGAGTGTGGTTTCTATCAAGCCTGGAAATAAACCACACTCTTCTCTTGTTCACAAGTTGTGCAAACGTCTGGTTAACATATAAATCGGAAATGCTTCCACAGCTAGCCTGAGAATAAAAGCATAGTAACTCCACGCATGGTCCTTACCGGTGACTTTAACGATGAACAAGGGCGGAGCTGGTCAGAGTTTGGCGATGTTTCTGGTTCTTTTTCTTCTGTGGATCTGTTATATTGCAGGTATTGAGTCAATGATTCCAAATAGGCAATTACAGAAGGCGAAGCTGGAAGAGGTAACATATCTGCAAAGCGAAAATTGAATATTACTTTAGTTTTAATCCACGTTTTGGCAGTAAAATTAAATTAAAAATAATTATTTCTTTATCTACTGAGTTTCCCATTTGTTGAACTTATTTATTTATTTATTTATTTATTTATTTATTTATTTATTTATTTATTTATTTATTTATTTATTTATTTCTTTTTTATTTTATTTTATTTTTTATTACTGACCTCTGGCATTTCGTTGTAGTGTTGCTAGCATTTCTTTCAGCCTGTCGTTTTCTGAACGCAATTTCAAACATTGGCTACACTCTCCCTGTGCACTAGTGTTTTCCAGAAGATCGTCGTTTTCATAGTCGCTCATTCTCAAGTCATCGCAGTTGTAAGAAAGGCATATTGCCTGGTTTAGTTTAGAGGAAAGAGGTTCCTCCAAGGTTGTTTCAGCATTACTTTTTGCGCTATTTTGGTAGTGCAATTTTCGTGAAGCCATACCGCCACGATCACCTGTCACTTTGTTGCAATTGCTTGTGGGAGTTGGCGTAAAATCAAACACCTTCGGTGTGTGCGTTGTCGCAGGAAACGTGGTTTCAGTTGAAAACATGGGGGTACTATCATCCTTCTTCAGCTGAACTGGGGTTTCGAAAGGATTTCTAGAGCTGGTATTGGGATGTTTAGGCGAGCTTGATCCTGACAGGTCAATGTACATCTTCAGTTCTGGTCCGGCGCGAGTATGGTTTGCAATGGTTTATGACGGTGCGTTCTGTTTCGGGGCATTTGCGGGGACGTTTTCGGCTTTTTTATTGGAGGACAGGTCTGCATCGTCTAATAATGTGGCTTGGATAACCTCTTTAGCCATAATCCTGGCGCTCTCAAGTTGCTTTGCTTTTAAATCAGGGAGCTTTGGCACTTTCTTAGGATGAGGGGCTTTGCTGTTTTTCTCTGTTGCTTTCTTCTTTCCGCGTTTTTCTTTCGCCCCAGCCTTTTGCGTCGTCTTCTTTGGAGTGTCAGCCGTTGGTTCTTCATCTGATGACAGGTTTTCACTTAGAGCTTGTGCCTTGGCAGTTTTCGTGCGCTTTCTTTTTTTCCCGGTCACCGAAACAGATTGTACTGCCATCTTATCTGCATATTTTTCGCAGAGCAATTGCAATTCTTCGTCGTTATCTTGAAAGAAATATAGTAAGAAGATCAACCATTAAATTAACATCCTATTGTTGAGTTTTATTTTCTGACTAACAGTTCGCAAAACGACGCAATTGCCTGGTTAACAAAGGTAGTGGTATAATATACATTGTCTTTTCGGGCCCATATTGGACATGGAATGCATAGTACGTGGCGCACACAACGCAAAACATCGCTGGAGGCCAAGCGCAGCAAGATAAACCAGATGTTATATAAGATCCTGACATATCGTACCATTTGCACACGTTAGTGGGACGGTTAGGACGTTAAGCTGTTGTATGTAACAGGACGTCAACCGTCTTGTTAACCGTGACGTCACGAACACCTCTTACATTCTTAAACATGGTGAAAACTTATAATTTCCACATTAAAGTCATGTGTTGTAGCACACCGTTTTCTTTTGTTTAAGTTCTGATGGTTGTGGTGGAATCAGGCCTTATCAACTACATGGACTGCATGGTTGTTGGTATAAAATGCGTCATGCAACTACTCAAGGTGCAAGCTAGGGTTTAAAAACCGTGCTGTGGAATCAATTTAATAACTGTTACTGTTAGCTACTGGGGCAACGAACATTTTACTATTAACAGTTAACACTTTGACAACATATAACTTTTATGTAGACCCGACCATGTATACCCTCAACACAAATTTAGTTGTCGCATAATAATTCAATAAGCTTCATCATACACTTAGTCATATATATATAAGCTTGACTATATATACACTTCAAGACAGTACCGTATATACAATGCTATATATGCGCTTACGAAACTATTGTCCAAACTTAACCCACCTGAGTAGCTGATTACTTTAGCTTCGTACCAGTCGGTCTTGACTAATTTGCCTTTCTTCTTAGTTCGCCACGCCACCGGTACAGTTGTGTTTAGTCCAGGGTGACCAACCAATCACTATCACTCACGACGCTATATTGCTGGTCCTCTATCCAAAATACTAGTGCAAACTTTTTATTCGTTTCATCCCCACCAAGATCCATGTTTCTGCTTTGAACGAGTAAACGCGTCAACCGACTTCGATATATGATGATGTTCTGATTTCTAATCTGACCGCCAAAATGTAGGCTATTACATCTACCAATGAGAATCATGGAGCAAGATGCGCGGAAATTAGGGCACACCCGACTTGGATAAACAAAGATAACAGGCGAATAAACAGGTGAAAATTAACACGTTTTTATCATAGTTATAATTACGTTAGTTTGTTGGTTGGTATATGACTTAAATATATCGTGAATGTGCAATTGAGTTCACTGAGTTGCACGGCTTGTGTAAAATGTCGGAACCGAAAAAGCGAAGGAAAAGAAGAACAAGAGAGGAAATTGTAGCTAACATCAAATCTGTATCAGCTTGTGTCCAAAAAAATGTTGAGATGGTTCAACAGGATTTTGGCAATCAACTAACTACCGCCGTGCCAATGAAGAGCGATTTTGCTGTTGCCAGTGCAGAAAATCGCACTAGTGTTAATTATGAAGAGTCTGAAATCCCTGAAACAGTGTCACAACTGTCTGATGAAGAAAGCAATTCGATGCTCCCTTCTCCAGTACACTCAAGTTGGCAGGAATTGTCATTTCCCTCCGTCGATGAAAATGAATTTGAGAACGATATCAACGATGTTACAGATTGCCTAAAAGAGAGTTCAATGCAAGGCCAAGTGGATGACTTGCCAGAGGAAGCAGGATAAGTTAATGATTATTTGGAGAAAATTCAGGAGAGTTTACATGAAGAAATAAACGGAATTGTCGACGACGTTGATGAGGCGGATGAATTGTGGTACGACGCTTTGGATGAAGTAAATGACGAATTTGCCTCTGACAAGTGTAAGGAAAGTGCAGGCGAAAATATCGACTCGAGCGCACTATACGAAGGCTCGTCAATTACAGTAGGGTTGAGTGCTTTACTCATAATGACATATGCCGTCAGGCATAGACTTAGTGGCACGGCACTTCATGACTTACTTACTTTGATAAGCCTGCACTGCAAAGTACCAAATTATTGCTTCAAAACGCTCTACAAGTTTAAAAAATACTTCCAGAATTTAAAAAGCCCGCCAAATCATCACATATACTGTTCCCATTGTACCGTTGCTATTGACAAGAAAATGAAAACATGTCCTAACACAAAGTGTCTTGCAGATTTGACTGTTAGTGATAATGTTGGTTTCTTCCTCGAGGTTCCCATTGAAGATCAACTAACTTCAATGTTTGCCACACGAGGAACTTGGGATCTTCTTGGACATCGATTCACAAGGGTTAAGAAAGCCCAGAATAACGTTGAGCATATATATGATGGTAACCAATATAAACAATTTTATAGAAATGCTGGAATATTGTCAGACCAGCGCAATGTTTCATTGACGTGGAACACAGATGGCATTCCAGTTTTTAAATCGTCAAAGTTTGCTATTTGGCCCTTGTACTTTATTGTCAACGAGTTGCCTTACTCACGACGAGTTTGTAGGAGTAATATGATTTTTGCCGGTCTGTGGTTTGGTAACAGTAAGCCGAACATGCTCACATACCTCAAACCGTTCCATTCGTCATTGCGACGTTTGGAGACCGAAGGCTTAACAGTCAGCTCTCCCGAAAAAGGGACATTCACAACCCGAGCTATTCTGATAGCGGGTTCTTGTGACCTTCCTGCTAAAGCAATGGTATGTAACTCCATCCAATTTAATGGTTTCTGTGGCTGTACAAAGTGCAAACAACCCGGTGAAACTGTGAGAACGGTTAACGGTGGATCAGTGCATTGTTACCCATTCAACAAGGAGAATCCCAAAGGCCCTGAACGCTCACATTACGGGACGATAGAGAATGGAAGAAAAGCGACGTTAGATAATGAACCGTGCAATGGGGTCAAGGGTCCATCGTGGTTTACAGCGCTCAAACACTATGACATTATTAAGGGAACTGGCATAGATTATATGCATTCGGTGTTGTTAGGCGTAATGAAAACGTTACTAAATTTGTGGTTTGGTACAAGTCTAACTAACGACTTCAGCATTTCCAATAAGGTTAAGAATGTTGACGCGCGCCTCCTTTCAATCAAACCACCGAATACGATATCTAGATGTCCATGATCAATCGAAGCACATCGGAAATATTTTAAAGCTTCCGAATTGCGATCGTTTTTGTTGTATTTCGGTCCAGCAGTACTACTTAACATTTTACCAAATGTGTATTATGAGCATTTTCTGCTCTTAAGCGAAGCCATTTTTATTTTGCTAAATGATTCGATAAGCATTGAGGAATTGGCACACGCTGAGCGGTTACTTTTTCACTTCTGTGTAATGTTTGGTCCGTTGTATGGAGACAGATATCTGACCTCCAATGTCCATGCCCTAGTTCACCTAGTAGATGATGTAAGAGAATTGGGGCCATTGTGGACGCATTCTTGCTTTCATTTTGAGGACAAAAATGGTTTTTTATTGAAAAATATACATGGTACGCAACACATTCAATTTCGGTTGATTTCTGCTGTTTCAATTTCAAAGAATTTGCCACAACTAGAAAAAAAATATTTACTGCCTGGTACCAATGAATTTGCATTTTACAATAAACTTGAAAGCGTGGATAGAACTGCAGATAATGAAATTGAACTTTTTGATGAGTGTTTTGCAATCGGTGGCGTGAGTTGGCGAAAACTTTCAGGGGCAGAGTTGGACGAAATTGCAAAAACCTTTGGTTCTGTGCCTCCTGACCTAAAATTACGCACGTTCTCAAGATTACGGAAGGGTAAATGTATATACCATTCAAAAGCCTATAAAAGAGTTCAAAAGAGAAACAGTTACACGGTTAGGTTCATGATAGGTGATACTAGTGACGCATATGGTCAAATAGAATACTTTGCTCAATATAAACCAAGATGTTTGTGTTTTCGGGATGACTGTTTGTGCCAATCGTTTAATTTCACGGTGATTTCCATGCTAACAAAAGTTACATTCAGTTTAATTCAGGATGATTTGACGCACGCATCTGCCAGGAATATCGTTGTTACCACGCCGTGTGTAAGTGACAATATACGTATCGTAAAGCTAGAAGCCATCCGAGATAAATGTGTCTACATGCAATTTAGTGATTCTGGCAATAAGGCATTCTTAGCTCGCTTTCCAAATAACATTGAAACTGACTAAACAATAATATGTACTTAAATTCTACATGTATTATATGTCATTCATTATGTATGTAATATAAGCGAGAAATAAACGAGAAATAATTTTGAATGTCGAGCTACATTTTTATTGCGAGGACGGACACGGATAATGACAATCTAATATCCTGCCCCTAAGGGCCAGTGGGGTGATGATACATGAGTAGAAGTTATTTTGAAGCACCTACGAACAGAACAATTTATAGAGCCACATAAAGCGTGTGCCTGAGTAAAGTCAAGCGTGAAGATGAAGATGCCGAAGATCGCGTCAAGCGATCTGCTGAGCTGGTATCATGGCATGCATGCGCAGGCGGGTATATAAATCACCAAGGTCAGACTTCATAATTGTACTCAGTTATTTATTTGCTCTCTGACGATGTTGTTTACCTGATCAGCAACGCAATTTCATTTATACAGCATATTACTACGCATTTCAGTGTTATGTGCGTTAGGCGTTTTCCAATACGGCGTTCGAATTTCGACGCAGGCCTGGTTACCAATTATGTATCTTTTCTTTGGAAATTTTGTCAAAAGCTGTGTTTTAATATTCGCATTGCTCACTGCTCAGTCACAAATACAGTATTCATAAAATAGTGATATATAAAGGCACCAATTTCAGCTAATTGGTAACCAGGCCTGCGTCGAACGTCGAACGCCGTATTGGCCAAAACGCCGAGCGCACACTACACTGAAATGCAAGAATGTGTCTATATTATGTCGTTTATAGTTATTGCGTTGCACAATTTCAGTAGCCGGTTCTCTGACTCTATAACGAAATAATATAGCGTAACATCAAGTCTTCACACCATAGGACGACCAGGGCACGGCATGACAATGCCGATTGCGTCGATTGATAGCATTTTCTTTACCGTTTATACGGACCTTCGAATTCGAAGACCATGAACTCACCATGCAGTAAGTAGCGGCGTGTCAATGTTCCGTCGAGATTTTAACGCAAGACATTTCTTGATTCATTATATTTTAATTACGTCGAGATTTTCACGACAGACCAAAGCAAAACTTTTCAAGACATTCCAAGACCGTTCAAGACCTTTTCACATCTACAACCGCACAGAAATTGCAGACCGTTTATGCGGAAAGGTCTTGAAAGACTTTAAGGAGACATTTGTAATCAGATATTTGTCTGAAAAGGTCTATGAAAGGTTGTATTTTTTCTTGAAGATAAATAATCACATTTATTAGATTAATAAACCTTTTTTCTATACCTAGCTGTCTACTTGCCAAAAATAGCCACTGGTTTGCAAAAAAGCTGTTATCATGTTACAGAGGGGAAAATGTTATTTCTCATTTAAAATACCATATACAATTGCAGGAACACAAATATTCAATAGGACAGAAACAACAAGATGCACGCTGGGCATTAACCTCGCGCTGCTGTACGCTGGACCTTGTGACTGTGAGGACTATTATGAAAACTACAATTTTAACGTTTGAAGTAATGTTTCTTGGATCAAAAAGACAATGTCATAAGAAACATTTGGCCTATTTTTTGTACAGGTACTTACTTAGGTTCAGGTTCATACTTAGTTCAAGCACTGTTGGTCAGGTAACAAAAAATTACTGACTGAGTGTTGGTGAATTGCCTGTTGAATAACCTGCTGACCGCAATCTGGTATCACACGGGCCACGCGGCCATGTTTTCGTATTATTTCCGTGTGTGAAGTGAGTTTGAAACCTTCGATTTTCTGTCGAAATTTTGTTGGGCCACTTCAGAAACTGCTAGGGCCATGAAGTAAGTGTTGTCAGGCTTATGGCAATATGTTTCTCTTGGTGTTATAAGCGATATGTTATGTACATTCGATTATAATATGGCCATGTTTCTGGCTCCGGCAAGAACGACAGAAAATAGAAAGACTATCGTCCGTAACAATAATGTTGATTAACAGATTTAGCATAATCATATTTTATACTCGAGCAGTTTGGCACTCGTTGTGATATAATTATTATAGCCATGAATTATTATATGGCGAGCGAAATAGCAGGCAACAACACGCTGTTTCGTTGTTCCTCTGTACATCAAATGTTTCAATGGCAATATCCAACTTCATGTTTTCATATCACTGTCACCTGAATTCTTTTCGGGCAACGTTTTGTTAGAATTAAAGCTGAAAAATTATCCGTAACCACCGCGGCTTGAAGCATGAGTATAACATATAACATTTCAACTATGATTGTTTGTTTGAGAACGAAGCATGAGTATAAGACATAACATTTCAAGTACGATTGTTTGAGAACAAAGCATGAGTATAACATTTCATGAGAACGAAGCATGAGTATAACATATAACCTTTCAAGTACGATTGTTTGAGAATGAAGCATGAGTATAACATATAACCTTTCAAGTATGATTGTTTGAGAACGTAGCATGGTTGAGTATAACATTTCTTGAGAATGAAGCATGAGTATTACATATAACATTTCAAGTACGATTGTTTTAGAACAAGGCATGAGTATAACATATAACATTTCAATTACGATTGTTTTTTTTTGAGAACGAAGCATGAGTATAAGACATAACATTTCAAGTATGATTGTTTGAGAACAAAGCATGAGTATAACATTTCTTGAGAACGAAGCGTGAGTATAATATATAACATTTCAAGTACGATTGTTTGAGAACAAAGCATGAGTATAACATTTCTTGAGAACGAAGCATGAGTATAACATATAACATTTCAAGTACGATTGTTTGAGAACGAAACATGAGTATAACATTTCTTGAGAACGAAGCAAGACTATTACATGTAACATTTCAAGTAAGATTGTTTGAGAACGGCGGATGAGTATGACATATATCATTTGAAGATAAGGTTGTTTGGGTACGACATAGAACATTTTAAATAAGATTGTTTGAGAACGGCGCATTGCAATTACAATTACAACTGATAACAACATATCATATAACACGCATGCGCTCTCTGGGGCAGGTTACGAACCGTACGAATTTCGTGATGGTAGAGACCCTAGATAGCTTTATTGTACGTAATACACAACACCGTGCTTGTTCTGCTGAGTAATAGATACCCGGGGCTCGTAGAAGGGGACTAGGCGCTCGTAGAACCCTGTGTACGCAATACTGACATATGTAATTATGTACCCATAGTTTGTCACGAGTCGTGACGACTTGTTACCATTTGTAAATTGCGACAGTATTGGACATGTATGAGATGGCTGAAACCAAAGTAAGAAAACCATCCCAACCTGTAGCAAAAGGACGACATTTGGGTGGACACTTAGTGGTCCGGCAGCAGATCCAACTCCAGTGAAATATTTTGCACGTTCACACCAGGAAGGTTATCACCAGGTTTATAACCTTGATGTGCTTGGCCTTCAAGATGGGCTAGAAGGATCTCAAGCATTGATATACGACGAGTTTAAGGAACAATTCAAGAGGTTACCTAATGGTAGATATTCCACTGGACTCCTTTGGAAATCAGGGCATCCACAGTTGTTGACAAATAAAAGTAACAGTCATGCCAGATTTAGAAATCTTATGAACAAACTAGAAAAGAAACCAGAAGTCCTGGAACAGTACAACAACATTATACAAGAGCAAATTGATCAGGGAATCGTGGAAGAGGCACCCGACAGCTTGAACGGTGATCATGAGTTTTACCTACCTCACAAGCCAGTCATCAAGGAAAAGGCAGAGACAAAAAAAAATCCGAATAGTGTTTGACGCATCATCCAAAGAAAGCCAGAGCACACCATCCCTCAATGAATGCCTTCATAAGGGACCACCATTGCAGCCACTGCTTCACAGTGTGTTGGTGAGAAATCGTTTTAAGCCAATTGGGTTGACTGGTGACATCCAACGAGCCTTCCATCAGACATGGGTGGATCCCAAGGATCGTGATACACTGCGTTTTTAGAAGAATACCCAGCCACCGTCGCAGAACTGGGGATGAGTACCTGTATGGATGATCTCATTTCTGGAGGGACTACTATCCCAGAGGCACGCACATTTAAAGAAGAAGCAAAAGGTGGAATTCCACTACATAAGTAGCACTCTAACAATCCTGAATAAGGGGAGCTCCCAGAAGAAGCAGAGCTGACCTATGCAAAGGAGCAACTTGGGACTGCACCAACAGAAACGAAGATACTTGGACAAAGGTGGGACAAGCCGAATGATGCCGAAGTAGGCAGTAGATTTCAAAGAGTGCAAAAGCACAGAGGAATTTACGAAAAGAGAGATGTTAAGAACAATGACCAAAGTGTATGACCCAGTGGGACTAATCTCGCCTGTCATGTTTAGTTGCAGTTCCTAGGTGTATCACAACCCATCAGTAAAAGATAACGGGCATTCAGCTACATGGGCTCGGAGATGCTAGTGTTTTGGCGTGCAGTGCTGTAGTCTAGCCGTGACATACAAGGGGGACTTCACAATGCAGAGGCTGCTTGCATCCAAGTCAAGAATCGCCAAGAAAGATGTCAGTATTCCACGATTAGAGCTGATTTCGGGGCATATGGTAGCAAACCTACTGAAGAATAGCCGCAAAGCTTTAGAGGGATACATCAGCATGACAATTGGATGGTTGGACAGCACCAGTGGCACTTTTCTGGATAAAGAATAAGGACGGTGTGTGGAAACAATTTGTTTCTAATCGAGTTGCTAAGATAAGAGCGAAACAGATCTGTTGGCGCCATTGGAGGACAACTCAAAATCCTGCAGACGTGGGCGGCAGTGGAAGCGTCCGTGAGCCAGCTTCGTGACCTCTGGTGAAATGGACCATCATGGGTGAGAAACAAGGATGAGTGGCCAGACGACATCACAAAGAAATCACCAAGCAGCTGCAAACAACCATTACTAGACCATGCGACAGCTTGATGAAGCTTCTTGAAAAACATCGGCTGTGGAAATTACTATGCATAACTGCTTGGCTCCTTCAATACGTTTATAATGCTGACAAGAACCATAAGGTAAAGAAGAAAGGAATCCCAACCACAGAAGAGATCCAGGAGGCCGAAACGACGTGGACAATGTATGCACAGGAAAATCTAAGTAATGATGGGAGCACCAGCCAGCCCATGTTAGAAGCAGGTCCGCAAGGCATCTTGACCGTGGCCAAATAACCGGAGAGCCGCCAGTGATGCTATCAAGCAAACTGCTACCAAGCAAACACTTTTACCAAGCTGTTCATTGAACATGCACATACCCAGGCCCAGACCTTTCATGGGGGAGTGGGATTAACTATGGCAAAGGTGAGGGAGAAATGGTGGGTGGAGAGGCTGAGATCAATGGTTAAGTCTACTATACATAGGTGCAATGCCTGCAAGCGCTACGGAGCCAAGCCATTGCCATCGCCAACCCCAGCCGACCTACCACAGTTTAGAACAACAGAGACAGTTGGTGTGGACTTCACGGGACCCATGTCGTACAAAGTCAAGAAGGGCGTCCAGGGAATAAGCTATGTGGTGCTGTATACATGTGCAGCATCCAGAGCTGTTCATCTCGACTTGCTGACTGATATGACGGCGGAAACATTCAAGCAAAGCCTAGTTTAATCCATTGCCAGGAGGGGGAAACCTAAGCGAATTATTAGTGACAATGGGAAGACATTTGTCACAACTGCTATGTGGCTCTCGAAGCTCAAGAAGAACCAAGTTTTGAATGACTACTTAGCTCAACAAGACATCCGGTGGTAGTTTAACCTCTCTCAAAGCCCCTGATGGGGTGGTTTCTTTGAGCGTATGGTCAGACTGATGAATAATGCTATGAGAAAGGCAATTGGACAAGCGAGTCTATCGTCAAAGAAGCTAAGAGAAGAGTTACTAGACGTGGAGGTAACTTTGAACAATCGGCCCTTGGGGTATTTGGACGTCGACGTCGCAGAACTGCTCTTTTTATAAATTTGTCTGATATGTTTTATGCTAGTTAGACATCATCTTTCAAAGCGTATAATCCACCCAAGTAAGATATGTAACAGTCCTCTTTTTTTAAGTACCGAAACTCCTTCTACGTTTTCGTTGCCGTCCCCATTCTCGTTGCTTAAGCTCTCTAGTAATGATGAAAGGAGAAGAAAGAACAGGGGAATTTGGAGAATGGGAGCGATAGTACGGTTGATTAAAGGTCGCGATGGAGTGGTTCGCGGAGTGGTGCTGAAGACAGCAACAGTTGCAACAGGTACATTAGAAAGGCCATTAGAACATTTATATCGTTTAGAAATATCAAGTGAGTCAGCATCATCGACACAAAGCAAGGTACCCTTAAAGCCAAAAGCGTGCGAATTTAAACCTCGACCACAGAGGGCAGCCAAAGAGGAATACAGAAAATAAGGAACATTGCTAATGACATTCTGGAACATTAATTCAAACAGTTGTACTATTGAACATTTGTTACAGTTAACTTACTTTAATTACTTGCTTGCAGTAGTTTCTTAGACTCGAGTCTAAGAAAGGGGGAGAGTGCGGTGAAGTTTTGGGGTACCTGTTTTACGTAACTACGTGGGGGGTAGAGGCTGTCGATTTAACGGGTCTTTGCAGCCATGTTGGCCTCTGTACATAGCATGAAGAAACTAGAACATTGAAGTCAAACACACTAAAGCGATGTGTGGAGCGTTTTCCTAGAGGAGTACCATACGACAAAATACGAGTAACATATGACTACATTCACATACTTTTTCACCAACTTTGCTGTAATTGTTGTTTTGAAGTCATCTCTCGAAGAAAAAATTTGAGTAAAGCAGAGAATAAGCTTTAAAAATTAGGTCTCCCTCATATGGCATTAGATGACTGCATGCCATTCGCCTTCTTGACAGTACTGCAGGTTCTGGCCAATGATTAAGTCTTGCGCTGTCATAGCATTTTTTTCAAAATTTCGACAGTATAACACCTGGTGGACTTCCTTGTAAATTATCGCTGGAAAAGTCATTCATCTTACCCGTTAATTTTTTGAATACTTTTTTGTCATACTGGGGAATTTGGAAAAATCCATTGGATTCACATCCAATAAATTTCACAGGGGTGAAAATAAGGTTGTGATACCATTTACTCAAGTGCCGCCAAAACATCTAATAGGACCTTGAAATCTTTGACTTCTGCATCATTTTAGTTTCAGTAATTTAGTTTTTGTTTTCATCATACCTTCCTCACGTTTTGTCGTGCAGGGATGTTGCAATGTAGCAGATCTTCATACATCTGTTCATACTTCCCCGAACAACAGAAGACAACGGCAGAAGTGAATAAATTTCGCCAAACTACATCCCGCCAACTTTAAGTTTACCCCATCTGGGCAATTTTGCATATGTTCGAACCATTTTTCGCAAGATTGCTTCCATAGTGCGATCCCTAGTGTAATTCCACCGTTAAAACCTAGTGTAATTCCACACAATCTTACCAAATGACGGTATGCCACTGCACGAAAAAATCTGAAAGTTACAGAAAACAAAATAATAGTAATTAAGAATATCATACATATTGTTTTTGCATAGAAACTAGAAAATAGAATCACTCAGCCTCTTCACTCAGCCTCCGTCTTGTTTCCCTTCTCGTAGAAGGCCGTAGCTACCAGTTTTTTGCAGCTTTGACTGGTTTTAAAACTTATTCCCGTGACCTGCAAAACCCAGGTATTTAAACAAACGTGCACAAATGCGGGTTGCTGTGTCAAGCAAGACGTTTCTGACTTTTGTCCCAGTTCAGCCATCTTCATCCTGTATTCGCCAATATCAAAACAACTGCGATATACCGCACGTATATAACATATAACATATACCGCACTTGCATCTACAAAAAAGGAGACTGGGCACTAGCAAGTAATTTACTAAATAGCGCCTTCCGACGGTCTCGACTTCAAAATCTCACAGGAGAATGCCACCTCCCTTCCAATGTTCTGGGGCATACAGCAGCCGGTAGCCCCGCAATACAAAATATGCTCCTCGGTCCCTGCATTTGTTCACCTACAAAAAAGGTGTAGCCATTGTATATCGCTTATAAAATCAGTACATTTTAACTAAAACCAAGGCTCGATAATAACATGCTGCTAAAGGCTTTGCGTTTTGCTAACAATGACTTTGTTTTGCTAACAATGACTCGATTTTGTACCTGAGCGAAAAGCTATAGGTTTTGCATTTTGCCAAAAATGGGTATAATTTGCGATTAAAGGGCAACACATTTTTTTGCTTCAAT
Organism: Virgularia gustaviana; assembly: GCA_025770025.1. Taxonomy (NCBI): domain Eukaryota; kingdom Metazoa; phylum Cnidaria; class Anthozoa; order Scleralcyonacea; family Virgulariidae; genus Virgularia; species Virgularia gustaviana. Next base: position 15,462 of record JAOTOK010064181.1, read on the forward strand.
TGGGAGAACTTCTCAAATGTTATGTAAGCTTTTTATATCTTTCTTGTATCTTGCTTAGTTGGATATTCATCCATCTTGGATATTCACGGATATGCAGAATTACGTCATTGCCAGGGTCACGTGAATATTTTCTGTTTTGCAATATTATAGAGCATTTAGGGTTACTAAGACGATTCTTTTTCTTCTGTGTCAATGTTATATTAGTACAAACAAATAGTCACACTCCCAGACTGAAATATGTTATTTTATAATATAACTAATTAAATGTGCACGCGCTCATTGGTCGAGAAGCCGTTATCTATAAGCATATGGAAACACGGGAACGTTTTTTGTCTTAGCCTTTAATAGGACTAAATATATAAAATAAAACAAAAAATGACTTTCGAAATAAGCCTCATACGAGGAATACAGAGATACCAGATATGGGGAAGTATTTTGACAGGAAGCTCTGTCCACAATCAAAGGATAGAGAGGTTGTGACGAGAAGTAAACAGAGTTATTGTGAGTAGATTCAAAAACATCTTCCTTTTCTTGGGACAAAGGAATGTTTTCATTTGTACAGATGAGGTTCATTTATACTGTTTGCATTTGGTGTATTTACCGTTAATTAACCAGGCTTTCGCAGAACTGGTTCAACAGTGGCATGACCATCCTGTTACCACTGAGTGTAACTACTCACAACGGCAGATGTGGGTGTATAGTATGTTGCTGTTACGGAACAGCAACTTGACTGCTGTCCGAAGTGTTTTTGATGGCTATATTAATCTAGAGGAATATGGAGTGGAAGAGGAAGGCCCAGTTCCAATACTGGAAAATAAAGGAACTGTTGTCATTCCCCAGTCACCATTACATTTTTCAAATGAAACTTCAGCAGCTCTTCAAAGAGCTGTGGATGGCATACCATCAGAAGATAATGGCATTGTGCGTTATATTGTTGCACTGAGTACATTGACAAGAATTCTTCAACTTAAAACTGAGGCATAAAGGTTGGCAAATTTACACGTACTACACATATTATATTGTTATACAGTATGTACCTGACAGGGGGCAGTTGCACATGTCAGGTTACTTGTATAGTATCATGGAAAGTCTGGATTATGGTTCTGAGATACAATGAACAATAAAAAAATGAAAAACCTCATGCACGCGTACCCTTTTTTATAGAGATACCGATGCTGCCATTGCCAGTTACCTGTTACAATTACATACTTTACTTTTAAGAGCTAAATTAATAAAACTACAGTAGTGACATATGACGGTGGGTGTGTTAATATGTTTCAGAGTCTCATTTTGTGTCCAATCAATTTTACAATAAAACAACAGCAAAATGTTCCGTCTATAGCCGCACCAATAGACTGATTACATACCTTCGACTGGATTATAGTTGTAGTTGGGAACCTGTAAGTTGATTACACCACCTCTTTGTTGTTGTTGTCGTTGTCGTTGTCATTGTCGTTGTCGTTGTCGTTGTCGTTGTTGTTGTTGTTGTTGTTGTTGTTGCTGTTGTTGCTGTTGTTGCTGTTGTTGCTGTTGTTGCTGTTTGTTACGGCAATAGCTCATTAGCCTAACATTTATCAACCTTGAATATTTAATGCTGACTTTTCTATAGGTATTGTTTCGGTACTCTATATAAGGCAGAATAATTTTGGTAAGGTTGTTGTTGTTGTGAA
>JAOTOK010064292.1:0-12689 GCA_025770025.1 Virgularia gustaviana
GTGAATATCCAAGATGGCGGACAGCATGCTACTTTTGATAACTTTTGATCAAAATATCTCGGCAATTAAACAAGCTTGGAAGATACTGTAAAGGGCGGTCATATATAACTTCGAAAAACCTTTCCAACAAGACAATAAAAAATGTTGTTGCCCTTTCCGTTTAATGAAAGCCAATTTTTTTTTATAGTGGGTCACAGAGCGGTATGATTCATCACCATGATGTTCGTATTGCAAACCATGTAGTTGGTCAACTCTGTGGCCACAGCCAAGGTATTTGTGGTTTGGCATGGTCAGGTGATGGTAGATTGCTAGCTAGTGGTGGTAACGATAACTTGGTGAACATTTGGGATCACACAAGTTCTTCCGAAACTCCAATGCATTCTTTAACTCATCATATGGGTGCAGTCAAGGTGGGTTTGACACATTAATTTTAATATGTGCTTACTGTACTGTATTGACTGATTTAAGTTAATTTAATGTTATGGTATTTTTTGTATGGTGTTGTGTTTTTATCTTCGCATCTGGAATTAACTATTATCATTACATCTCATTGCCTTATTTTCATGTAGAAATTATTTTAAGTTTCGATGAATAATATCGCGTGTTGAAGGGGTTATCGATCTTATTGAAGCAGTAGTGAGAACAATTATTTGGAGTTTAATACAGGGTGTATCAAAAATAGCATATTTTCATCGTTGAGGCTCTCGAGTCTTTTGGATTTAGTCCCAAGAGATTTAACCGTATTAATTAAAGTCATTCTCTTCGTCATCAGCAGTCGCAATACTTAGCTAGCATCTTCGATCTTAAAAATGGAACTAACTGACTGAACGGTCAAAATGAAACCGTGGCAGATTAAGAATATTTCGGCCCCTGGCTATATCTTTCTGTTCGGGCCCCCTTCCCCTTCTCCCCTTTCCTCCCCCACTCTATCCACTTGTATACTTGTAACCCTAAATGCTATACATATATTGTAAAAAGCAAATCTTCGCGTGACCCCGCCAGTGACGTAATTTTGTATATCCGTGAATATCCAAAATGTTGCCAATGCCCTTTAAGAGGTAAAAAATCACTGATGTACAGCGGCTGTGTATTATCTACGTGCGATTTTGTCGGGTGAACAACAACTTGAGATCAGCTAGTGTTGCGAGTTGCACGAAGAAATTATCCCGTGTGAAAGGGGGCTTAAAAGAGTTTACTTTTAGGCAATTTCCTGGTGCCCTTGGCAACCTCACACACTTGCAACTGGTGGAGGTACGGCAGATAGACATCTACGATTTTGGAATGCAATGACTGGGGTGTGTCTTCAAAGCGTGGATACCAAATCCCAGGTAGAGTGAACAATCATTAACAATTATACTATGAACTCTAGGCGTATACGAGCTGCAAACCAATATACTACCATAACAATTAATTCTCTTACAATATGATAAAAATCGCACAAGCTCCCCAATTATATGAATGCAAAACTTCGTCCCCCATATCTTGTTTGCATGCACATCCCTCCTCCAAAATATTGACTATACTGTAAATAATTATAGAAAAACCAACTCGTGTGTGTGTAGTACAACTTCAAGTGCATGAACACATAAGGCAATTCTGCTCCAATTTTAATATTTAAACCGTCACACCGACAGGTAGACCCAACATGCATTCTTTTTTTAATATCTTTACGTATACTCGCAGTCCATCTGAAAGTTTTTAGACCCGGGCTACATGTTTCTACACTAACCGTTGTCCGCCCGTCGGTTGGTATGCAGTCGGTCGGTTGGTCGGTCCCCATTTTACTTTTAAGGTATTCATGAGCAAGGAGTTCTTGTGGAAGCTTAAATTTATAATTACGCATGCGCCTATAGATTCTACGAATGTACTTCCTTGTTAAACGTTCATGAAAGCGATCAATTATTCATAATTACTAATGAATTGTTTAAGGTTTCTTCTGTCTTGTGGTCGAAACACCATCGAGAGTTGATCTCAGCACACGGCTACTCGAAGTTCCAACTGAGTATCTGGAAATACCCGTCGCTTGCACGAATTGCTGACCTTACAGGTCATCTGTCACGTGTACTGTCAGCCGCAATGTCTCCTTGTGGACAGTACGTGGCCTCGGTTGGCGCAGATGAAACTATCAGAATTTGGAAATGTTTTGAAAACGATCCGTTGAAGAAAAAGCGCTCGACAGCGTCCGGGCAATCATCGAACTGCAACCTTAGTATTATCAACAAAATCAGATGAGATACCGTGTGTAGTTTTAGATACTCGTTTATTTGAATTCGTTGTAAATTCTGATCGGACCTGCTGAGCAGTTCAAGAGACGTTCCAGGTTAGACCTAAAATAATGCCCCGATCATATCTAATTATATGTATAAGTAGTTTATAATATATAGTAGTTTTCCTATTTATTTCTGAAAATAAACTTTGTATTTTTAATCGCTCTTGTGTTTTTACTACACTACTAAAATTGTAGCAAGTAATTGTTTTTCATTAGACCTACACTCTTCAGGGATATCTTAGCTACACGGCTGTTTGTCAGGCCGATGTGTCGGAACATGCCCAGTAGTACGATAATTGGGGGGGGGGTATACGTATTTTCCGTGTTCCGTCGTAAACCGTAAATACAAAAGAAATTTTCCGCTTTATGAAGAAATAAATTATGTATATGACTTAATATATGAATACTTCCCCCAAATTATCGTTCCAGCCACGTCCCTGAACATGTCGTGACATGTTAAAGTGCTATGCAACCCAAGTATTTTATAACTGTAGCTATATTGAAAATCATTTGAAATGTAGTGCCAAAATGATGTAGTGCTTTGTTACCTTGCTTTATTCAAGAAATATTCAGGTTTGTTTGATATGCAAATGTACTACTGTGACGTCTCGCGGCATAATGAGTTTTTAGAAAAGTACAGTTTACTAAAAGTGAGCGAGATTAACAAAAATACCCAGTATTCCACACAATGACTGCATTTGCCCATTACTGATAGTCAAGTGAATTAAGTTTAGTATTGTGTAAAAGCTCATTCATTGCATTATATGAAGTGTGATGTCAAATGGAATGTATTGGCATATGAGACAAACCAGAATTTCTCACGAATGAGACAAGGTAACAAAGTTCTACAAACGTGGTACTTTATTTCAAATGATCTTCAACATACAATTATAAAAAAAACCCGGTCAAAATTCATTATAATTATAAGCACTTTAAAAAAGGCCTGTTTCCTGTTCGAAGTTGCCGATGACTTGTCATCCACAGTCCGTGCTTTCACTGGCATACAGTAATTTATGATCTATTTAATTTCGACAACAAAAATCAATTGACGGTACTTTGTCACACGAGTAAAAGAGAGTTTAAGCCAGTTTTTCACTTGAGTTTCGGCAATGACTAAAAATACACACCACTGATCACATAATAGACTGGATGAAAAAGCCTGCTTTAATGAACTTCCGGGGACCACTTTCAAAAGAATTAATTCATCACGCGATCCCGAGAAACGGTCTAGTTGAGCGAATATCTATTGTAATGTTTTGCACTTCAGTTTTTATTGTGTTCTAGATCAATTTTAGGGCTGATAAAGACGCTCGAAAAATAGTCTTTTCATGTTAAGTGGTCCCCGGAAGTTCATTAATTCAGGCTTCAATTTTCGTAGGTATAGCCGTATAGATGCTCCATCCAGTCTATCCAGTCTATTATGAGATCAGTGGTACACACGAATAACATACGAGTGGATTAGGATTGGGGTCAAGGTTACTAGCTCGTATTTACTTGTATGTACTCGTATGTACTCGTGTATACTTTTAATCATGACCTTTGAGCTTTATCTTACTATACCGTAGCGATTTTTTTGTTTTGCTCTGGTGCTCATGGAACAATGGAATTCGGTACGTGTCTTTACGATAAGGTTGATGTGGAAAACGGTTCTAAGGGCTGTTTCCCACTTTCATCATAGCGAAACGTACCGTACTTCATTATTTCATGAACACCAGAACAAGACTGACACAAAAGAAATCGGTACGGCACGGTACGGTATAGCTGCAATAGAAAACGAACTTTAAGCCTGTGGCAGCTACAAATGCTGAAAAGGAACTTGGTGTGAAGTCTGTTCTGTCTATGAATGGGACCTATGACTGCTCTATTATTCGTATATACACAAAGCTGAGGACCATTGAAATCAGTTTTGGTAGTTCATTGCAGAAGCTACAGAAAATTACTGCTATTTTTTCAGACAGCTGAATTTAAATAAAATGGAATCGGCCATCTCGAAACGACATACAGAATCATGCAGTCAAAAATGATACAAAATTGTCGTAGAAAGCTGATCTAAAGATATGTCCAATACACCAAATTCATGTAAGTGTATTGGACATCTCCGTATATTGATTAATTAGTCTTATTACTCGGGTAGAGAAAAATAGATCACGTGATCGTTTAGCCGTGCTGTCGTCGGCTTCACGAGAAATTAAAATACGATCTCGGCCTGTTCTCAAGCCTGGGCTTAAACCATTAACTAGACCCGTTAATTATCAACCATCGAAGGTTAATCCTTACTTTTGACAGAGGGATAATGAAGTCCACTCATCATCAGAAAACCCCCCTTTTCACAACAAAAATGTATAATTAAGTATGCCATGTAAATCGGCCGCTGCTGGTTTACTATACCAACCTCGTATTCTGATTGGCTGATCTAAAATGGTGTAAAATCGACCAAGTTGTTTGGTACTAATGCACTGTTGCACCTTTAAATCACCTGCGGGGTTGGCGCGTACTCCCCGCAGAACATTTGCACCCCTCCCAAAAAAATAAATAAATAAGACTAACGCTAACCCTAACCCTAACCCTAAAAATAGGACCGGTTTCGCTGTAGAGAAAAAAACAATTCACTTTGCGTCTGTTTAGAGTTGAGCCGCCAAGTTACGCTCTATAGCACTAATTCCGACAAACGTGCTTCAAGCAGTTGATGTTTCGAAGTCAAAAAACGTTTGGCGGGAGCATGTATTCCGCACGAATTTTGGTTCATAAGGTTATCTATGGACTGTCTCCGAAATGGAGAAATATCAAATTGCAGAAATCTAGTAATTATTTTTCTGTTAAAATGCGAAAATGTGCACTTTCTGTTACAATATTCAATATTAGTACTAGGAGAAATGAGGCAGTCCAATCGAGAGCGAGCATGCTGACTTGGATTGGAGGATCAAGACAGAAAGCCCTTCCGTCAGACTGTAATTACGTCCATCCGATTGACGCTTTCCTCCCCCGATATAGTTCTCCTGCTTTGTACTGCCGAGGTATAATTCGGGAGATATCTGCTGGCTATCATGGCAATAAAATGAGTGTCAGTATATATGTAAATAATGCGTCATTTGGGCTAATAATGGCCAAAGCGCAAATAGTTGTTATCATAAGTATATGACTCGCCCAATATGACTTGCAAGAAACGTACTGTAGTACTTAATTATCTATAGGCCTATGGGCCATTGTCAATTTTCTAAATACTGACCCTATCTGAGCACGTATTTCTGAAGTTAGGGTCTGATATTTTTTTGCATCGTGGGTTTCAATAAATCCTGCTTTTTCGACAGTTTGTGAGCTAGAATCCTGCATGGATTTCTCGAAAACGCGAGCCGGCAAGGGTCTGGCTCATGCAACTTAGTCACCTATCATAAAATTTGGTAATCTATCACTGATATTCTGTGCAACTTTTTTACAATAATGTTGTTGGATAACAAGACGGGCTACGGAAAATCTCTCCCGTCGATGTTACTCCCATCCTTTGGGCTGCTGCAAGACAAGAAAATATAACACGCAATTATACTGCTGTGCATGCATCAGTCGTAGTTATATTGGCCAGTTCTTGTCTACAACTCCCGCCCATCATTTAACAATGCTTTCTAAAAATTTGAATTAGGCAAATTCTGTACTAATTACTTTCCAGTACATTTCACGGTGTCCGTGCAGTTATCAAGATTTATTATAATACACGATTAAAATAACCATTAACTCTCTGTCGCTGTCTCTGTAATTGTAAATTATGGAGTATATGCATGGAACGGTCGCTAATAATGAGGTATCAGTGGTTAGGCTATACATGTATACATGTGAATATCGCCGTCAGCCTCCTCACAAGGTTAGACAATAAGGTGTCTTTTTGCATAGATACGATACATCTACTTTTAGACCTACATTTTAATGTTAAAAGCCTAAATAAAGGAATCTGGTAACTACATGTTGACTCCAGCTGGCGTGATAAAGCCAATTTACGTCAAGTTAATGGGCAAAAGTGAGCTATTAGTACGTGTTTACTGCTCAGTTAAGCGACGTTAGAATGATTTTGTTGATGATTATAGTCAACCACTCTTGAATTAAAAAAATGAAGTTATCTATGAGGATATTGAATAATTTCATTCCATAATCCTTTGGGTCATCGGACTGATTAACGTTCTGCTTCGGCGTGCCCGACTAGAAATTTATTGATAATTACTCGGATTATCTACAATTGTGTGAATGTTTACTCGAAGCAAGACTAAAAAGGGCGCCGATGACGGCATAAATATTCGACAGATTCCTGTTTTCATTAGAAAATCATACAAGCAAGATTTTAGACTTCATTGGTGATTATTGTTCAACAAAATGTCGATTATTATAGTTTATTACATCTTTGTCGCCGTAAGAAACTTTTCCCAGAACTTTTTTAATACTAAGAGGAAGCGATTAACACTAACTATATAAACGTGCGACTGGCAACTATATTTAACATGTCTTGTAAGAAGTAAACTGGTGATAACCGGCTTCAATATTGTCCATTGCGAAGGAGGGAGACAGGGCACGGCCAATTTGAATTTAAAAGCTCAATATATACTGATACAAAAAGGACAATCCTTCGGTCTCTTTTGAAGAATTATCTTACATTAAATAAACGTATTAAGTGAAAGGCGGCCGAATGGAAACGGACATGTAGGAGCAAATAATTGCCCGTCAGACTTGCCTTGACAAAAAGGTCTTTAAAATTAATAAGATTATCTCAGCACACCAAATGGCGCGATTTCAGAATGAGACAGCCACGTGAGATAATGCACTCGTTCTTGCACGCACTTTTCTTGGGCCATTAGCCACTACCAGGCACTCTAAAATTGTCTTGCTGAGAATATATACATAACATGAGATTATTTGTTTGTCTTGAAACAACAATACTTGATATGTGTTTTAATTTTCAAAGATGTTTATGCTTGCGTTGCTCTCGATGGGGTCGCAGCAGATGCAGAATATACATAGTCATAGTGGCATGTGATTTATTGTATGCATGCTCTTTAAGAAGCTGCCGAAACATGCTAAACAAACGTGTATAGCTTAAATGGCTCCACCTCTGCAGCCAGCTTTAATTCTTTACCTCTTTCCTATGAATGACCGACTGCTTACTTTTAATTACCGGCTCCTTTCACTACCAATTGACCTGGTAATTAATTTCCTCAATGTTTCCACCATGTCGGCCATACAAGTGAACAGTATGAGACAAAAATAGCAAAGGTACGCGCATTATATTTCGAGGAGATCATGTCTTTGAGCAGCTAGAAATCAGTATACTCATCTTAAGAACATTATATTGAAAGTCCATTATAAACATATCTTCTGCTTTGGACGAGCTTGCTGGATTATTAATATTGTTATTCTTGAAGGGATGTTCTGTGTCCCTAATGCCAAAACTCACTCATTACTCCTCGGCTTAAACTTACATTTTAGTTGAGAGCGAAAACCTGGTACACGAAGCCTAAGAGCTTAATCATAATTTAGACTTTTGCAGATTTCAATTATGAAAATCGTATGGCTGTCATACATTTATTAATATAGTACTTTTATTGTTAGTTTTTATATTGTTTCCAGCGAACTATCTTGAGTCGTGAACTAATCACAATTGGTGTGATGTACGATCGGCCGGCCAGTAGCTTCCTTCTGTGCTATGAATAATTCGCCATTTTGTCCCGTTGAATTGTTGCTACGCTAATTAAATTTCAATGATGTGACACCTCTTAGACGGCGGTAATTAAATTCAATTAAAAAGCAACGTAAATGTGTAAATTTTATTATATTTCGGACATGTTTCGTACAATATTTGTTCTTTCACTTTAAGCACCGCATCACTGACAGCGAAATCAAGTTGAAATATTTTAGTTGAATTTTTCCAGACAAACATAAATTCTCTAAAAGCGAGGTTTTCTCAATCGTGTGAGCAACGGCATGTCTTCCTACTTAATGCCATTTCTTATTCGCACAAGTACAAATCCTATCAAGAAACTTTAATTCCAATATAATTACGTGTTTATTGGGTACCTTTAGGAATTGTTATGTAAACTATTCGTTCTTAAGTATAGGGCTCCACTGTTTACTCTAAGTTCTAATTACATTCCGCTTGTGATCATGTATTAAACTAACTATTATCATTTTCTGCTAATTCTTATTGGCTACGAACGGAAGAAAGAGGCACTTTGTAGCATTTGTCGCCAAACAGAGCAGTCAGAGATAACCAATAACGCATGGTCATTGGACCGTCTTCACAGTTAATGGTATTCATGCTTATATTTTGCTAAACTGAACGAAGAATATCAAGCAGTCGTGTTGACAAGTCCATATGCGGTTCAGCTTAAGTTCTAACTCGACCAATACTATTAATAAATCATTCTTAAAACTACATCTACAAGCCGAGTTTCTTCATTTTTCATCATGTCAGAAGTAGGAAAGGAAAAACTAGCAAGCTGTACCGAGAGTCAGTCTCCCATCTCTCATAGTATTAGTGGTATACTAGGTCTACATGCAATTGAACCAGGAACCGAGAACATTGCAGAGCAAGAAAAACAACAAACCAGCTCAAAGGTTATGGATCAAGGTGCAACATCACCGCGTACATTGTACAAGTGTACAACTTCAGGAGACGAAGAAGGTAAATGTATTCAGTGTATGTAGTATAGTAGTATTATCTTAATATGTATTTTACTATAATCCGACCATTTTAAATTATATACATATTATGATCTTGAACAGCCAAAAATTTAAATCTGGGAAGACTTGAATGTCTTTCGTGACAGAAGATGCCGAATGCTATGACATATAAACGTTATTTTCAGGTTTTAATTGCAACTTAAAGTTACCTCAAAACATTACTATAGCTAAAAGTTGTTTTTAAAGCGGATGTCAAACAAGTCCTAGTTCTTACAAACATGAAACAAGGTTTGGGAAAAGAGTTTATAAAGGTTAAAAAGTTTTTAAAATGCTTCAATAATGTGTTATACCTTATATGTTTTCTATACTATACTATCACACATAAGTGCACAAGACTTTTGAAAAGAAGATTACTTAGGTTTAAGAGAACTGATTTAAATGATTTTAGTATTCGAAGGACTAGGTGAACGTTAGTCGCGAAAGAGTGCATTAAAGCACCTCAGAGTTATGAAAAAGAATCATTTCTTGTGTCTCTCGAAATCTTACTTAGAGCCAGACTGTATAACATGCCGCACTTACAGGAATTAAATGTAGGATTTAACCTACTATTATGACAGAGCGTTGGCTTGCTTGTGTTGGTTGAATTATTGGGTCCGTTCATTTTACAAGCCAACACAATTGAAAACCCTTTGGGCAATTTTAAACAAAACTTGTTGAATTCAGTTGTTGACGATACGAAAGAGCTCAATGTAAATATTAGTTAGAATTTAGAGTGAATATAAAAAATAAGTGAGATATATTTCTCTCGCTACGCAACTTTCAACAACTTTTATCGGAGGATTGAGTTACCGGAGCTTTGCGCTCACAAAGGAGTTCTGTATTATCGTCCTTTACACTAAGATCTGTGCTTTTTAAATGTCATTATTTCGCTTCTATTCATTCAACGGCCATTCTTTCCATTTAGTGAATAACTAATAAACGTCAAAAATACTACTATTAATGCGATTTTTTCCCGTTAATACAAACCGTTAATTTACTTCTCATTAATAAATAAATTTACTTTTGGCGTCTTCTGCAAGCCATGCATACAGCAAATTTAAAATGCCTTTTTTCTCGTTTTGAAAAATACAAGTTTATCTTTAATTAAGGGTTCTCTTCGTCGTTTTGAAATTGTTCTCTGAATAATTGTTTCCCCGTTTTATTGCAATTCCCTACCTTTGTCGTTATTTAAAACACCTTATTTCGTACTTAGATCAGAGTGCACACTTTTTGTCGGAAAACGCCCTTGCGTGGCCTTTTATAATATGACGCTCTTTATGATATTCGACGGAAATAGCTATGTCTTCATTTGTGGGAAGAAAAACGTGTTAAAGAAGACAACACAATGCAATTCCATGTTTTTTGGTGGTATAAAAAAGAGCAGTGTATCATACATATTTCTACTTTGTTTAAAAATCAGCCGATTTCCACGGGCGATTGTTCATTTCGTGCCAAAGCGAATAACGTAATATACGGGACAACCGTCAGCAATCAAATATCTTGTAATACTGCATGACAATGTCTATAAAATGTTAGCAGTACTACATGTCCATATACAGTAGACGACTAGTACGATGTAGACCTCCATCGTATTAAAATGATTTGGGAACGGCCAACTCGGGTAATCTAATAATAATCCAACTTGTAACTATATGATGTTATGGGTTATATTTGTTTTACATTTATCATTAGATTGGGCAAATAACTTTTTTCGAGCGTATATATTGACTTGAAATTACATTCATATATGAAACAGTCGTAACTCGCCAGTGAACAAAGGTGTCTGCCAAGGAAAATTCCTAAAATAAACAAAGATAAGATGTTTCATTCAATGAAAATTTATTAAAACATTTCGATGCTGAGGTTGATGAAGTTTGACTTCACAAACGGTACCTACAAATACAACAAACGAAAACTGATCAAGGATGATAGCTTGGCCGGCAAAGAACTCATCTTTTGCACCATAACAAATAAACCAACATATTCGTCCTATATCACATGAACATGTTTTCAGAACCCTGTTACACAGCAATTGGCACAGGCTGTTGTTTAGTTGCAAAGCTAAAAAAATCAAATTTGAAAAAAAACTGCTATAATAAATAGACACTTCCCGAATTTGCTTGAATGTACACGAGACAATAGCATGAGATCGAGGCGGGCAATGACATCTATTGTAATATGGCGAGTTTCATTGCCAGCTTCGTTTTCAAACTATTGTGTCGTGTGCATTGGAGCAAATTCGGGAAGTGTCTATTACCTATCTAACTTTATATGTTGTCACAGTGTAAGAATCCCTACTGACAGTCTTTTGCGTGACTGACTTTATACATGATACGAAGGTATACCTAGTTCCTGGACTAGTCTAGCACCGTGGAAAACTGTGTTACGTTAGCCAGAGTGAATTGAAACAAATGACCTGAATCGATCTATTATCTTCATTATTTCCTAATTTTTTAAAAAGTTAAAATTTTAATTTAATTTTAATTTAAAATTATTAATTAAATTTAATAATATTTCCTCAAATGTAAAAGTTTGAAAATAATAGAATTATAATAAGAATAATTTAATTCTAAATCCTGTTCCTACTCAAGGGTTGAATTAAAATTTATATTTGGTAAATCTGACCAGTTTAAAAAAACGTTCAGAAAAACGCAACGCTGCGTATCATAAACTTTAAGGCTGTCCCCTGGCCTTGAAATACGTTATATCATTAACTACGAAGTACAATATGAATATGTCGACCAACATGAGTGACAAGGTTAGTATGGCAGTCATCTGGCCATCTTCACAGCAAATCTATATATACAATATACGCCATTATCTATTAATGCTACATATATCACTATAATGTTTGGAGTATTTTCATATAAAACAGACTAAACACAGATGTTTCTTCGGCGTCATAATAAATATTTAATATTTACACATAATTTGATGAGAAATTAGTGATATATAATGTATATGCTCAATGATATGATCTCAATAGTCATAAAACGTTTCTTACGTCACCAAACTATTAAATCTTGCCGCGCGATTTTCATGAGAATATTATTTTTATTGTGAAGGATTTATAACTGAAATTCAATATTAAGACATTATCTTAGTATAATTATAAATAATAAAAGGAAATGCGATTCCGATAAATCCTTTTGAAAAAGGACTCTTAGTAGCTAGCTATATGTTAAACTGCGAATGTGAGGAGCTTGCTGATAAGAGCACGTTTTTAATTGTTATTACTGCAGTAATATGTTCAGGAAAACCACGTGCTTGATAGGTATACCGCGCATTAATGTTCAACGGATCCCGCAAATTATGGATTAAATGAGTATGTCAAAATATGTCTGGCATATTAACATAATATAATATCCTTATCAGGACAAGCTAAGTTTATTCCTGGGAACTTGAACATCATTGTTCACCGCCATCTTGTTGCTTTTAAAAGTGAATTCACTTCCCATATTTGTACAGTTGCTGATAAAACGGCAGTGGGTGACTTTCAATTCCATGCGGTAATGTTTCAAGGAAAAACAGAGCGAGAAAAACGCTTAACCAGTAGAAAACTCACTGCCTTTGATATACGACAAGAGACAATGATTTGATAACATGGACTCGGCAAAAATAACATTGTTAACCGGTTACTGGTTACTGGTTACTGGTTACTGAAAACGACCACCCAAAGTAATTTTGTAATTCTTGCGTTTGCTCGGTCAAAGATTTTGATTGA
>JAOTOK010064403.1:4325-17117 GCA_025770025.1 Virgularia gustaviana
ATTGCTGCATGAGCAGTAATGTTGTGGAAATAGGTACCATAAAACTTTCGGGTTGTAATCTTCTGCAATGAGAATCCGATAACCAATCTACACAACATGCCATGTAGCCAGGTAAGGTTATGGAATCGTAGAACAGACCGTGGTGTTCTTTGACTTTCTGCGCTGTAGGCTAATTCTTGAATTTCAACTAGAGTATCCAGCAACAATTGGACTGTCGCATCAAGTTGACCTCGAAGTTGATGGCAAACCACAATCAAAGCACACCGGTAATCAACAGTTCGCTTCGTGTCTTTCCCTCCAATACATACATCCAGAGCGGCATTCAATTTCTCAGCTTCATCAGTTGAAATGTGATTTGGTAGTTCACAAAATAAATTTTCAATGTGTTTTCCAATATCATGGAGGGGTTCAAAACCAAGAACTTCATAACTAGCACAGTTAATTGATTCTAAGGTTCTACTGGGACTTGTGAACAAAAGTGCGGGTACTCGTTGAACTCCATGTAATTCCTCCTTCAGCAGATCCTCTAACTCTTTTTTCTTTTCTCCATCATAGATTTCCCTGGCATTAAGCTCCCTGATCAGCTCTGGTTTTGACAGTCCATGGAAGGGCTTGTTTGACATGGCCAAAGAATTTGCTTTTCCAGATGGACCTTGGAGAACCAACTGCTGTCGACATTCCAATGAAATATGAGGGCAACGAAATGCATAATTAAGTTCATAAACCCGGTGAGCATTTACACCACAAATGGCACAATAGAAATTGCCCCCTTTCTGCTGACCAACTTCAAACTGGCGAGATGGGCTGTCACCATGGAAAAACCTCATCTTGTCAACAACTGGTATTCCAGAAGTGGGTGCGTTGATAGGATCCTGCAGCTCTTGCAAGCACTCCAGCCTGGTTTCCACATAACATAGCTGATCTTCATCTGAAGACGACGACCTTGCCACGATGTACAAACTTGGGCTTTCAACTAATGACTGGACGTTCACCTTTTTTCCTGTTGAAGCTTCATATTCCATGTCGGTATAGAATACTGCTGGGTCATACAGACAGGTTGCCATGAATACAAGGTGAGAATGGTTTGCCACTGTAGAGAGATCATGCCATACCAGTAAATGCCTGGTTCTCTCCATTACCTTTAACCTCTCTCTCATTTCTCCTTCACCCTCCCCATCTTTTTTCTCATTCAACATTTCCATTCTTTTCACAATTTCTTCCTTTGTTAAGCTATCAATGTTCCTCGTTGCGCTAATCCTCATGAACTTTTCCAACTCATTCAGCTTTTGCTTCCTAATATCAATCAGTGGGCATTTACGTCCTTCCACGAAGAACTCTGACTTTTTAATTGACCCATCCTCTGTAAACACTAACTTCTCATACTAAACAGAAAAACAGTAAACAAGATAACTAGGTTGTGAATGAATTATTTAAAATGAAATTATTTATAATTAATTGTCTTGTTGGAAATATCTTACAAATAACATAACTGCCCTTTGCAGTTTCTTTATAACTGGCTAAACTTTTGTTACAATTTCTCTTTAATTGGTAGTATTCTAATTGATTCTGATGCCTATGGACATGAGTACAGTATAATCATTTTGTATTTGATTTTGCATTTAATTTCTATTAGTCCCAAAGCAAGATGATTAGTATTTTATCAGTTCATCTATTTATCATCCATTCACCATATATTATTCACAAATTATAAATTTAGATGCTTCTTTCCGACAACAATTTATCTACACATAATTTTGGATTGTGCAGCTTGTAATATAGTATACTGTATTAGAATAATTTGTGATGTTTACAATCTTTTTGGTTTCCATTTGTAATGTAGTATAAGTACTCGTCATAAATACCTTTCTTGGAACAATCACCTCCCCAACAATGATTTCTCCTATAGAATCTTTTCTTGTACCTTCTTTTTTAAGTTTACATTGGTCTCAGGACATGGCACTGTTATTTCACCACCTGCACTTCTCTTTAATCTTTTCCTCACATTTCCATTTTCATCCTCCCTTCGCATTTTCTTGAACCTGCCCACATCTACCCCTTCTGACTTCAACCACTCCATAGCTATCTGTCCACCATTTTGAGCTAACTGTCCAGCTGTGTTTTTGATCCCATACCTCCTTGCTAACTTGGACCAGTTAACCAAAGTACCATCATCATAACTGCTCACTTCCAACTTCATTGCTGCCTTATCCCACTCCATGTGTTGCACTTTCCCAACAGGACTCTTCTTCTTTCCTTTGCAGCTTTGTTGCTTGTGTCGTTCCATTGTCTCTTCTTTGCTTTCGTAAGCCATTGCCAACCTCTCTCTTTGTCTTCCAGCTAACGACAGTCGATTTCCAAAACATCTATGAAAAACATGTATATACCGGTAAGTGACAACATTTTTATTGCCAAACAATGCACTTTAAATGAATTAATAATTAACTTATTGTTACCAACAATGTACTGTAGTGTGCAATATTAGGATCATACCAGTGTACTATAATTGTAGATAGTGGGTTAGTAAGCTCAATAATTGATGGACAAGTATTCGTATATGAATATATTCCCCTTAAATGATTGAGCTTGCTGAGATTTCTAGAAAGAGTAGGTACAAGTGTAACACAGCTTCATAAATGGAGTCTTTCATGTTGAAGCATATAGTTACCCTAACCCTACTTAATCGATTCATTCGCAGTCAAGCTTTTATCACTATATATATGTATATCCCTGTTAAGGTAGTCAAGTAGTCATTACCTCATCACAGATGTATTTTCCCATTCTTTTTCAACGGTTTTCTTGAATTTTCGGTAGCTACCTCGCAGCGCCTTCTTCTTTTCTGCCTTTGACTTTTTCTCCTCAATACCCAGCTCCTTAACCTTCGTCAGCGCTTTAACTAGGGGATAGCCAGTGATCTCTTCAAATTGAGGATTCACCTGGTTGTACAGGATTTTTGCTGTCTCACCTGCTTCACGTAGAGTGACGGAACTGGTAGATTGTGTGGGTACTACGAAATTTATGTTAACATTTGCAGTGTTTTGTAGATTTTCCTTGTCAAGTACACCGGTAAATCGAGGGGACTTTACTGGGAACAATGCTTGTATGGTGCTGTATTTCTGCTGGCATGGTTTGCAATACTGGAAAGTGTGTTGACATTTTTCTGCTACGGGCAATTCATTCCATGCTTCGATATTAAACACTGATGTGTATTGGTCACGCTGCGCGATCTTCCGAGGGTTCCAGCGACTGAGTTTCTCGCGAAGTGGTGGAAAGATGGATTGAAATCGTTTGAAATCTAGCGGGTAATTCTCCTGGTAACTTCCAAATACATCCAAGAACCGTTCGAATCGTTCTCTCGTCAGTCGGACCTGGAAGCTTTTGCGTGTCTCGTTGTCTCTCCACTTTAAAGATTGGTCGGCGATTTGCCATGCAACTCCTCGTGCAAAACCACACGATAGCGGATGCAGAAACGTCGCGCACATTCGTTTCTACGATTATTTTAGCCAATATATTCAAGATGTACTTGATAGAAAAGTTTGAAAATTGCGCGAAGGACTTACCGCAATCTTGCACAACCATATAAGGAATGATTTTTTATGTGTAACCGCTTACCGCACAAGCAAGGGATGCTGGCGCATAATAATCATCGCGTTGATTGTACGTAAAAAACACGTTGTCCTTGCAGCAGGGTAAAAAAAAGATGTTCCTATTCAATTATAATTTTAAATTGTTAACAAAGCAACCAAGTTTCTTGCATGAATTCGGAAATTGTAAATTTATATCAACACGGCGTGTCATTGCGCAATTTCTGTCGCATTACGATGACCTTCGTGACAAAAGGGGCGTAAAATATACAAACCAGACCCAAATGTCAATTTTCTGAATTCATTTCACCAAGACTAATATCCTATGAAGCTTATCAAAACAGTTCTGTATCACTTATGCACCGTTTTATGCTGCGGCAGAGCCTCTAAGTGTTATGTATATTTTCTTGCCATATTTCCGGTTATATGTGTCACGTGGTTGTTGCTATGGCAACAAAATGTTGCTTAACTTCTAGCAATTGTTTCAACAAACACGCCAATACTTGAATGACCACTATTGAGTGATTAGTTATTTTTTAATGTTATTTTCTATATTTCTCATTAGCGGGGAATCGAGACCCAGGCATTAATATAGCTGAGCACACAAGAGGGACATTGTACGGGAATTATTATTGGTGTTTCTAACGACTCCCGCTTGAGCTAAAGTTTTGAAATTTATACTGCATGCAAGATGGGGCTTTTCGAAAGCTTGATTTTGATATGTAAACCATCGTTCAGTGTCAAATAATTCGGCCTAAATTCCAGAAAAAGACAAATCCCACTGAATTAATGCGATATAACGGGATGTCTATTATATCACGAGCTGGATCTCTCGAGCAGTTAAAACTCGACTCCAATCCCAGTTGACTAGATAGCTCAATTGGCAGAGCGGCTCGAGTCAACTTTTACAAGGCCGACCTTCTCTCAGCGTCAGAAAGTTACCTTCACTAAATGATTAGCTCTTGGCGATTTTGACAAGCAATTTGCAACTCTTAGCGCGGGTAGCTACAATTGAAACTGTTGATTGAAGTCCTTTAGAACAAAACAAGATAGAAAAATGAGGTTTTTGAACGCTGGAGTCGTGAGTGAAACGAAAACCACTGTAAATCGAGTCGTTATTTGAATTTAAAATCTGAAAGTTCGTATCACGATCTCCAATCGCGTCCGATGTGTGTAGGCCTTAGGCCTAATGCAGAGATTACGAGTGCTGTTTTGGCGGAAGATTAGAAGTTAAAAAAACGTCGCGAATTAAAATTGCATGGATGCTCGGCTTTAGATATAATACTGTTTCAGACGTGATTGTTTGAAGTGAAATATCCAGAAAAGCCGCTAAAGAATTCTGCGTTCAATTCTGCGGTAGCCTTATGATACTAGTTTTACTATGCCTAACGCTAGATGATTTCACTCGCGAAGTGAACATGTCCAGAAAAAATGGGAAAAAAACTTCCATATCTAACTCGCTTTTTTTAAATCTCATAAAGACTATCCAAATATTTGTTAAGATTAGATATAAATTAATAAGCACTGCCGGATTTTTTCTTCCAAGTTTTTCTGCGTGAATGACAGAAGCGTTAGCAAAGCCAATGGCAGGACAAATGCGCGGATCCTTGCGATAGTAAAAGACCCTGGCAATTGATAATTCTCCTCCCCTCTTGTCGCAAGGTATCGTTCTTCCAGAATAAGACCAAGCAATAGACCATAGTCGTGTGCCAAATAATTCTGCTTAAATTGCAGAAAAAGTAAAATCCCACTGAATTCATGCGATATAACGGGATGTCTAATATATCACGAGCTGGATCTCTCGCGCAGTTAAAACTCGACTCCAATCCCAACTTACTCGATATAGCTCAATTGGAAGAGCGGCGGATCGGTATCCCGAAGGTGCCAGTTCAAATCCCGCGCCGCGAGTCAACTCTTACTGACAAGTCGACCTTCTCTCAGCGTCAGAAAGTTACTTTCAATAAATGATTAACTCTTGGCATTTTGGCGAGCAATTTGCAAGTTTTAGCGAGAGTATAGCTACAATTGAAACTGTTGATTGGCGCCCACGAGAACAAGATAGAAAAAAGAGGTTTTTGAACGCTGGAGTCGTCGTAGTGAAACGAAAACGACTGTAGCTAAATCGACTCGCTATTTGATTTCAAAATATGAAAGTTCGTATCGAGATGTCCAATCATGTCGTGATCGCGATGTGTGGGAGACCTTAGATTCAAGTCGCGATTTAAAACTGCATGGATGCACATGGCTTTAGATTTACTCTTTTGTTTGAAGTAAAATACAGTATACAGAAAAGCCGCCAAAGAATTCTGCGTTGAATTCGTCTAGACTAGATACTCCCTGTTATGCGGTTTCATGTGACTAGTTTTACTATGCCTAACGAACATGCCCAGAAAACCAGGTGTAAAAATGGAAAAAAAAAAACTTCCATATCTAACTCGCTTTTTTTAGATGTCATCAAGACTATCCAAATATTTGTTATGATTATATATAAATTTTAATTGCTACATTAATTAATACGCACTACCGGATTTTTCTGTTGTCCAAGTTCGTGAATGACAGAGCCGTTAGCAAAGCCGACGGCAGGACAAATGCGCGGATCCTTGCGATTGTAAAAGACCCAATTGATAATTCTCCTCCCCTCTTGTCGCAAAGTATCGTTCTTCCAAAATAAGACCAAGCAGTTGGCGGTCGAGTTGATAACCAGAAGAGTTCGTACCCAAAAATTACAAATGATTCGGACAGTGGTTTCATCTTGGCTTGAGAAAGTATCAAAGGCAGCCAAGGCCACGACAGGAAAGATAAAGACCAGAAAACACACAACAACGAGGGAACAAATAGACACAGCTTTCGCGGTCGTCGCTTGGTAACGAGACGTGTTGTTCTCGTTTAAAGCTCCATTCCGTCCTAACTCGCTTGGATGTATCATTTGCCTTGCGACTTTTGAGACTTTGTAATTGGGATAAGCCAACAGACAAAACAGAATGACTGGACCGATCAGTTCGTAAAAACGAGAGGAATACTTGAAGGATAGGGCCCAGGCAAGCACGTTTAGGGTCCAGATGATGAGAATCATGGCCAAGAGTCTTCGCTTCGTCACAGTTCGTTGGTAGTAAAATGGATGGAGGACGGCTAAATAACGGTCTAAGCTCATCAGGAGTATGCTGTACGCGGAGAAGCTAGCGAGTATGTAGACGAAGCGATCTGCTACATAATCAACAACGGAGTCGCTGGTGGTACCCGTGCTCCACCAAACGATGGTAGCGGCCAGAAGCAATGGATGACCCACAGTAACGGCCAGGAGGTCAACACAAGACATAATCCGTATAGTGAAGTAAAATATCTTGCTTCGCAATGCCGAAGACTTTTGGAAGCTTAACACGACCAGGCTATTAAGGACGATACCTATTATAGCAAATAGGCCATTGATGATGGACAGAAAGATTAAGTTAATAAGTTCACCGGCGTTCATTTTGTGACATTCGTCGGCCGTCTACATTGTTTAAGTCACGTTCTGTGTACGAGAACTGTCATGCTTCATCACCAAGCAGGTGCAATACTGAACACGTATGTAAAAGCGACAAATTCTGTAAACTACGCGGAAACTATGCCGTGATAAATTGGTCCAATCATAAACAACGAGTCGTGAGGTGATTGGTTAAACGCCATCTGTCATCCGGAGCCTAATCCGTTACACTGAATGTTTATTAACATGATGGCACTGAAGCACAATATTGCACATTACAGCACGAGGCTGCCTAGCGTTCATTGGCCAAAAAGTTACTCGATGTCAAATTATTCATTAGCACAAGCGTATATTTGTTAGGTTATATGTAAGGTTACATGGGAACAAAGAAAAACAATTGCCATATAGGGGAAATTACTTTGTACTCTTCATTAGCGATTACTCCCGCGCACAAGATAAACATGCACTGTCCTAATTTGCCAGTGGTGCATGTTTGTTATGTTTACATTAGGCCTTCCGCATACTGGGATTTTGTGCTCAACTGCGTATCATTTTGGGACATGAAATCGAGTTACAGTCGTATTCCCCACCTTGCTTAACCAATCATATCCCGGCATCGTCATATGACTGGTTTTTCGGCCAAATGCCAAAATGACAATCGGCTAAGTACATAGCCCCGGTGTGCTACTCAATAAGGAAACTACTTGGGAGTAAATAGACAAACTGCCAACTCTGTTCAATACTGCTCTTACAGACTCAGCGACACGGGACATTGGTTTTATAAACGTTTCATAAGCGTTATTAGAAGCCTTAAGCAACGAGGCAACGAAACCGTAGAACGACTTTCGGTACTTAGAAAAAGAGCACTGTTACATAACTTACTTGTGTGGATTAAACGCTTTGAAAGACGATTTTTAATTAGTATAACACATGTAAAAATAAATTTGTTAAAAGAGCCGGAGCAATTTGCAAGGTTCTGCGACGTCGACATTAGGGACCTTAAGCAACGAGGACGGGGACGGCAACGAAAACGTGGAACGACGTTCGGTATTTAAACAATAGCACTGTTAGTGTTACATAACTTAATTGTGAGGATTATACGCTTTGAAAGACGATTTTTAATTAGTATAAAACATATAAAACAAATTTGTTAAAAGAGCCGGAGCAATTTACAAGCAACGGCTTTCAACGTTCCGCGACGTCGACGTTGTCTTCGGGACGTCAAAACGCTCACTGTGGCGTTGTAAACAAGACGAAGACGACGTGAACCATGTCCCTAGTGACCAGCATTATTATTTTCTCGCTAATATAAGTGTTTGAGGTTCTCTCGTTCTACGTCCTCGTCGTCGTTGCTCAAGGTCCCTATTAGGGACTTTAAGCTTTCACGATGACGTCGTGGTCGACGACATGCAAAAACTTCTATTGTTTGAGGGAAACCGTGGTGGGTGAGGCAGCTACATGGTAAAACCCTATCCGCCAAAAGGACAACTCGGTTACTGACGTCAGCAAAGTCGTACAGTATAGAAGCATTTTAATGGATTGGATTTAGGGAGGGCCAACCGTCGATGGAAAGAAATATTTGTACGTTTCCATTGCACGGTCGTTGAAATGGAAATTTCTATTTTACGCCACGTGATTGTAATTGGCCAATGAAATGGCGATGATTTAATAATGACTGGGGAACCGGTGTGACAGCATATCTACACTCGCCCCGGAAAATTTGCTCCCGGCCAAATTTCCTAGTAAATTTCCCCGGGTCATTCGTTTGTCAAGATTGTTTTGCAAGAATAGTTATTATTTACACGCGCAGAATGCTGTTTTGAACAGGTCTGAGGAGCCTTGAGCTGGCCAGATAAAACAGCGCTGGTATCATACCTCTTGTTAGCAGTTGTTAGCAGCACTGTTGTGAGGACTGTTTGTTCAAGTGTATAGTTTATTATAGCATTTTTGAGTCAGTTCAATTTGATGTGCCGCGGGATATAACAACTTGAATAAGTAATGAAGTTAAATTTGTCCCAAAATCTTGTGAAATCTCGAATGAAAGGATTTGAAATTTCTAAAATCTTGTTAGTAACCTGCTCAACAATGCTATAAGACGGTTATATACCTTAGACCTCGGTTTATATGGTAGTTATTAACCCTCGGAGCCTTTGGATCCTCGGGTTTATAACTAGCATATAAACCTCGGTCGCGGTATATAACCTATACTTAACCCTTGCGCCTTTCACCTGGCCACTTCTTCTCATTGACGAGTGAAATCATGTGGCGTTAAACAGAGTAAAATATACAACAGGCGTTATGGGGTTAAAACAGCGTTGTTCAGAGTCTTTCGGTTCGACAGCCCTGTTCACTCCAATGATATTGTTTGTGTAAGAAAAAAAACATTTTTTTTAAATTCTGAACCTCGGTGTTATCAATTAATTGAATTTATAGACAATCGTCATATCATAATGAACTAATCAATCAAATTTCATTAGAATATCTTTTTTAAAATGGCGCACGCGATTATATGGGAAAATTTTCAACGCTGGTCTGAAATCAACCCCGCGGTGTTGAATTTTTAGCCAGGTTTACGTTGCCCGGGTTGAGATGTGAGCCCTGGGTTTAAATTAGACACGGGGATGAAAATTTGTCATGTAATAGCTTTCGGCCTGGGGTGAAATCGTGGGAGCATGTGTATTAGTGGCTATATATGAAATCAAAATTTCCCGCTGCTTAAAATACCCGTGTCTCTTCCAGCGAACTCTATATAGCCTGGAACGCTAACTCAATACTAGGCCCCCTATGTTTGGCTGAATCCAATATGGCCGCCAAAAATTGCAAAAAAGCACAATTTGTATTGAATCTTCGGTTATTTTTTTTTTAATGTTAGGATTCAAATTATTTAGTCTATCTATCTATTTTCTAAACAAATCATGCTATAGTACGCCTGAACACATCCCAGAAAGTCTCAAAACTCAGTTTAAACAACATTTTCCGCGCGGTTTTATCATAAATTTCAACTTATCCGTGCGATATTTTGGCTGTTGTTTGGGCATTCTTTATTTTAATTGCACCAGTTTAAAGCTTTTTTGTCCTAGTTCAAAAAACATGGAAATTCAGGTGCGTTTAAGAGAGCGAAAATGACTAAATTTATCGATGTTTAAACTATTTTTCGACGCCATATTGCCAAAAAGGACTGGATCTACCTGCAAAATCATCGCCCATTGGTGGCTTCAAATATGGCGTCGGAGTTAGCGTTCCAGGTTATATAGAGTTAACTGGTCTCTTCTCTCAGGAGCTGTCCAACCCGGGGTTGAGTTTCTCCATGTAATTGCGAAAATTTCCAGCCCTATAAAACTAGCTGAGTTCAACCCCGAAGGCCCCTAACATATTTACTGATGAAGGAACCAATAAAATTACTCGAGACAGTTGCAGAACACAAGTTCTTTAAAACGGCGCAGCTACACCATTCAGCGGTTACGACAGCGCGTACGTTATGTCATATCAATCAGTCTTCACATAGCAGTCTTCACAAAGTGTCACAGAAACAGTTTTCTTACAGTTTTCCCAATTGTGACATCATGACAACCCTAGCTCATTAACGTTCAAGATGGCGGATATTTCTCAACTTTGATGCAGAATATCTCGAAAACTAAGAGAGATACGACAAAACTGAAAGTCGAGAGTTCGTTGATTTAAGTTAATGTTCAAATATACTTCTTATTATAAATTCGTTTCCTCCATTGCGACATAGTGCATTGTGGATAATGTAGGGAGCCTACATAAATAAGTTGATCTACATCCATCAAATTATAGAAACTAAGATGCAGTTTTATCCTTAGGTCGAGTCAGCCATCAAAGCAAAAGGTCGCGAGTTTATGTGGAATGAGCACCTTGGTTTTATTCTTACTTGCCCGTCGAACCTGGGCACAGGTCTGCGCGCCGGGGTTCATGTTAAGCTGCCCCTGCTGAGCGTACACCCAAAATTCAATGATGTTCTCGGCTGCCTGAGATTACAAAAGCGCGGCACCGGAGGCGTCGACACACAATCGACCGACGGAACCTTCGACATCTCAAATCTCGATCGAATCGGCTTTTCGGAGGTTGAACTGGTGCAGAGCGTCATAGATGGCGTGGATATACTTGTGCAGATGGAGAAAGCTTTGGGAGAGAAAAAGAGCATTGATGATGCTGTTAAAAGGTAATGTGGTAGGTGGAAGCGAGAAGTAGGTATGAAGCAACCTCTCACCCGGGGCTTTTTGCCTCCACGGCCTTGAAGTCGGCGAAAATGGCTCTGGCATCCGCTGGTCATATGACACAAGTGAACTCTATAAGTAAACTGGAACGTTAAACATAAAACTGCACATAAAATAGTTTTTCTTCAGTTTGAGCAGCAATACTTGACAAATAACGGACATCCATATATCTCTTGAAAATTTCTATTTGCTGTGTTAATTTCAAGACATTAGCTAAAAGCGAAGTGTTTTAAAAAAGCAAAAACAATCCAAAATAGCCACAAAATAGTGACATTATACGGGAATTGTTATTGATGTTTCTAAAGAGTTCCGTTTGAGCCAATCTTTCTAAACTGACACACCAAATAGTGCTTTCCAAAAGCTTCAGTTTGATATATAAACCTGCGTCCAGTGCCAAGTATTTTTCTTCAAAATGCAGAAAAACTAAATTTCCCGTGGCTTCAAGCCTGCAGCTACGGCCAAATTTTGGCTTCAATTAAGCCCCCCCCCTCTGTGTTATCGGCCCAGTCTCCTTATAGAGTTCACTGCGTCTTGTTCGTCAGGTGTTGTTTCGTTGTGGCGATTTAAACAGGCGCGGAAATCCTCCTCATGTCACGTACTCGAGCAATTTTGTCCCATACTTTTACGCAAACAAAAGTTCCTTCCCCTCCCACGAAAACTACATCGTCGACCACGGCTTTTACATACTGTAAAAGTATCGACGTTTAATTTGGGTGTTGCAAGCTTATTTAAGCCAGACGTTATCTCAAATGAAGTGTTACCAGTGAACTCCAAAAGAACTGGAACGATACCTCCAAAACGAGAAATGAAGCCAACTTTGGATGGCACTCCAGTCCCCCGCAAGAAACAGTTGGCGCACGGTCAAATCCTAGCGAGCATAATTCAAAGCAAAGCAACACAAATATTAACTTTCAACAATCAACTATTCATTAAGAAAGTACTTTTTACGGGAAAATGTTCGATCGTAATGGCGTGTAATTTTCGACTGCCATCCAAGGCGTCCAAAAACTGCGTGACTGGCTTCAACCAGTCTTGGGGCATTCGCAATGGAGGTATCGTTCCAGTTCTTTTGGAGTTCACTGGGTGTTACCCATGAAGATTCTCTGTAAATGAGCGGCATGCCCTCGAATGTGTGAGTATGGTAATGTGAGATTAGTGTCAAGTATTTCTGTTTAAACCGCAGAAAAACTATTTTGACTTCAAGCAGTTTATGGCGCGTTTATATGGAGCTAGCGTTCCAGTTTACTTATAGAGTTCACTGACAAGACGTCGAATGATCCGCCATGTTTCAATGTTGTTTCCGCGCGCCAAGCATTGAAGTGGACTAGCACGAGCTAGAAGTATAGTTATAGAAATAGGGATACACCACTAGATACAATAGCGCACGGTACAATAACAGGGTGGATACAGCCATGAGGGCGTGTCGATGATGGCATGGATTATTTACAACTGGATAGGAAACTTCCTGACGTCATTCCCACAGCCGAGTTTAAAAACTTGACGTCATAGT
>JAOTOK010064514.1:0-12591 GCA_025770025.1 Virgularia gustaviana
GGCCTCGAGCCATTTCATGACCGCGGGCCGGTTTCGTCCGTCCGGACCTCGCAGCTGGCAAATAACATATATGTACGAAAATGTTTTTACATAAAATCGCTGCAACTTTTTCCCAACTGAAGCCAGGTTTTAAATTTTAATAGTACGCCATGCTCGAACCTGTCCTGAAGTTCATCACGTTCTGTTTTTGTTGATCGGAGTTCAGACTGAAGTTCCACCTGAAACGAAAAAAAAGAAAGTATGCAACAATTTGACTAAATGTTGCCCAAACTATATTAGTCTACACATTGATGTACAATGGATTTTGCAAGGTGACGTCACATGGAGATCAAGATATGCGCATGCGTTAGCCAAACAGTAACCATGGTGATGGTCAGGAGTACACATTACACATAGGAAAATCTCACAAGCTGGAAAAGAATGTGCTCGCAAGCCTTCTTTCAGACTTGCTCGCTATAGCGCTTCGTTTTATGACATCAAAAAAGAGAGAGCTAGCTGAGTGAATGTGCTTCAACCACTGGATATGACTTGCTCAACCTATAGAGTTCAATGGCTCAACCCAGTGAACTCTATAGGTAAACTCATAGAGTTCACTGGCTCAACCTCGTACCCAGGCTCTTATCTTCGCTCTCTGTACGTTCCCGTAGAGGGAGGGAAGATAAGAGCCTGGGTACGAGGTTGTGATTTGCTCACCTTCTCCTGTTCCAATTGTATCTTATCGAACTGTAACCTTTCACATTCCTTGCTCAATGTTCCCATTTCGTTCTCTAAATCTCGCACAGCGTTGTTCAATCTTGTTCCTTGCTCGTGATTTTCTTGCTCCATTTTCTGAACCTTTTCGTTCGTTTCCTCCATAATATCCTGAATGTCTTTCGTGTGTTTCTTCTGCATTTCAAACTTCTCTTGTTCATACTCAGTGATTTTGTCATGAAGCTGCAGCCAAAAAACACACACAAAATCAGATATTACCAAAGTATAAGGGGCCTGCTTATTATGCCAGCCAGACTGACCGACTACCAGGTACATTTGCTGTATGTTTATATGGCAGCCCGGGGTCACCCGCTACCGAGACAGTCAGGTATAAGCAGGGTGCATTTGGTGCGCGTTTATATGACAGCCGTGGTCTGGCCCATTTACTGATATATAAGCAGAGTAGGCCGCGGGTCCCCTTACTTAGATGCATGCCGGAAAATGCAAGGTGATAGACAAATGCGTTTGTGCAAACTCTTTCCTCTGAACAATGTTATCGTGCTGGGTATAGTCAATGTGAAATACAAAGCCAAAAGGACAATGCATGGTGGTGAACTGTACGCATAGTTTCGTTGCAGCGACGTAGGAGCGGCCAGAGCATAAAACCCTGGCTTGCGAGGCTCTCTTGAAAGTTATGCTTATGCATGGTGAGTCACTCGGCTGTCAGAAGTCGGTTTTATACATACATATATAGGTGAGTCCTACCTTCTTTTCAAAATTATTCTGCAACGTCGTTCCTTTTTCCTGAGCCATAGTTTTCATTTCCAGCACTTGTTTGTCGCGTTGTTCTCTAAGCAATTCAAGTTCCTTGGCTTGTTGAACAACTACAGATAATGACATAAAAAGTTTTTTCTCACACGATTTTTGTCAGTATAAATTTTTCGCAAGTGAAGAATTAGGGAGGGATTATTTTACTCTATGTGACACTAGGAATGACTGGCACAAAAAAACAAGTTTACCTTTCCTGTCTTGTTTCTTCACTCTTGTTTCCAGCTCAGTAATCTTGGCTCGCGAACGTGATTTGACCTCTTCTAACTCACAGTTCTTACGATCTAGGATCTAAAAAATAACGATGGTCGCTGATTATTAAATCACTTGGGCTACTTGCTATGCTGTGGTGATGCATTCTATATACAAAAGATATGGTGTACTAGCGGGAAGACCAGAGGGAAAAGTTACCTTTTGGACAGAGAGATCATGCTGTTGTTGCAGTTTGAGTTTATCTTCGTGGTACTTGGCTTCGACCAGTTTTGTTCTAACCTCCACCTGAACATTTACGGATTTTTTTTATACTTTGCGATGAAAAAGGAGGCAAAATGGTAAAGTATGACGGTAAAAAGATAGGAAGGTAGAATAGTATATAGAACGGAATGCAGGAAGGAAGGTAGAAAGGAAGATGATAAGGATGGGAAGGCAGAGAGGATGGCAAAAAGATGGGAATTAAAAGGAAGGTGGAATGGACGGAAGGTATATGGGAAAATAGGAAAATTAGAAAGTATCTAAAAGAAAGAAAGAAAGAATAAAAAGAAAGAAAGGAAGTAAGGAAGAAAAGATTTTTCACCTCACGATCACCATGGATTCTTTTGATTAGTTGCTCTTCCTGTTCGGCATTAAACGATGCTGACCCTGGACAAACAAAGTTATTCAAAAAAATCAACAACACTTGTATCAGCCTTTTGTGATAAAGCAGGAACGATAAGACAGCGCGGTATATACCTTTTGATTGCGACAGATAGCTTGAGTACTCGCCGTTCGTTTTTGATACTGACGTCTGAAAGAAGTAAAAAAATAGAAATACGAAAATTTCCAAAAAAGTAAAGCTAAAAGCGACAACTTATTCAACTGTGGAAACTGTAAAATATATAGTTTTAAGCGAGAGTCCTTTTTCTATTCGCTCTGATGAAGAAAGACCTTTCGCTGGAAACATTTCCTATAACAGATCACCACCTATTCGCTTCGACAGACACTGACTATTTGGACTGGCTCTGGGGGGTTGGAGCGATCTTTTTAGAAATATCTGTATGGGATGATATCAATATATACGATATAATTGCCGTAGATTTCCCTATTTGATGGCTATTGTCAGCTGTTTTTGCATTACTAAAAATTTTCCTTTTCATATCGAGTTTTTCAATAGCTTCAGTTTGATATATAGATCAACCTTTAGCGTAAAGTATTTTCGCTCATGCAAAAATCAGACGTCCGCCAGCTTATGGCGTCTTTATCTACAGTTAGCTTTCGAGGCTTCACTCACGAACTTTATTTAGAGTTGGCCAGTTATTTGCTATATGCAAGCTGCCCACAAGGGATAGGCGCCCCTCCCGTCAGGTGGTACACTGCCCGCATAACGAGGGGCGGTCAATGTGTTCGCACGTCACTAAATTACCAAGCAAGGCAGGTGTTCAGTCTGTCGACCGAGTAGTACTCTTGCTGTGATCGTGTCCCGAGTTGCGGTTACAAGGCAATAACACAGACACAAAGGTGGTTTAACCACGGAATGTTAGACATGATCGAGGGGTATCGTAAACTTACGATGACGCTTTGACTCCATCAATGGATGAGGGAGAAGAGGCGATAGACCAAGGCTACGACGAGAGAAGGTTTGAAGGGGAAGTTAGCGAGAATTTCAAGTGTCCAATATGTCTGAATGTTTTAAAAGAACCGCTACAATGTCAGGGCAATGAACATTATTTCTGTAATCCGTGTATCAAACGCCATCTTGATCAAGGACAACAAACATGCCCTGTTTGCATCGAACCTCTAACATTGCAGAATGTCCGAAAGGCACCACGTATCGTCACTCAGTGCATACTGGAGATGAAGATAAGCTGTGAATATGCCGAGCGAGGTTGTGAGCAGTTCGTGAAACTAGAAGATCTCAGGCAACATGTTGACGAGTGTGGCTATGCTCCTGTTGAATGTGGACAATGTGGTGCGATCATTTGTAAAGATGAGAAGAGGCAACATGATTTAGAATGTGAAACCTCCAGACGAGATAAAGAATTTGAAGAGAAAATGAGGAGAGAATTGAGTGAAGTAAAACATTATTTGAAGCGCACAAAGGAGCAATTTCAGTACGAGCTGAAAAGGTATTATTTCATGACATTTACAGTAATTGCGTCAGAGCTATTTATAACTCACGTCAATGACTTAATTATTAAGGATATTTAGGGGGAGGGGGGTGTAACGCTTTTGATATTTTCCTTTGGTTCACACCAGATGATTTTACTTGTCAATGGAAGAGTTCTCAGACATGAAAGGGTTGACAAACTATCTTGTTCAACCATTTACATCTTTGAGTGACCTGGTTTTACTTTGACTAACACGGATGATTTAACAAAATAATGTATCATTGTATCTTGATTAATTCATTCAGGAAACCCAAGCTAGTATTTTACTTTAGCTAACACCAGATAATCTTAATTGTCAACCGGAGGGACAAGAAATACATTTAATGGCTAGGAAAGTTATCCTGACATACAGTATAAAATCATTTGGCATCATGCAAATTCAAATCTCGCAAAGTAGTGTTGCTAAGAAACAAGGTTCAGTAAATTTGTGCTATTATCCAGGTACCAAGGTGAAACAAGAAGAGAACTTGATCGCATCAGACAAAGTGTTGGTGAACTCAGAAAACATCTAGAAGATTGTAGACGAAGCCAGGAGAAGTCCCGTGTACAGTTTGTGCAGTTCATGGATGAAATGAGAGGTGAAATGAAGCGGTTGACAGCACGACTTCCAAGTCAAGACCTGGTACCTGTCATAAGAAAGGCAGCCATTGTCATCTGTGGTGGTTTTCGAGATAATTCTGGTAAACCTACCAATTCTGTTGAAATGTACCATGAGACAATGAGACAATGGCAACTCATAAGTCCCATGAACATGCGCCGTGCTGAGGCTAGCTCTGTATTCTACCAACACACCATGATTACTAGTGGTGGTTGGACATCAGAGAATGCCACATCCACCATAGAAATGTTGAACTTCACACCACCAGTCTGGAAGAAGTTTCCTACAGAAATTCCAGTCAACCTCTTCTCTCACAGATGCACCGTGCACGGCAATAAGATGTTTGTGACAGGGGGCTGGCGGCCAGATAAGAAAGTTTGCTACAACAGTATCTATGAGGTACTTCTTGAACCACCATATAATTCAACACTAGTCGAAGGCATGCCTGATTCAAGATGTCTCCATGCTGCAGAGGTTGTTGGTAACCAGTTGTTTATCCTGGGTGGTACCACCACATGTCAACCAGAGAACACCACAGCTAGTGTGCTAGTTTACACCATTGGTATCTATGGCAAGCCAGTGGTATTCCCAGCATTACCATACCCTGTGAGTAGCATGGCATCAGTGGTATGGAGGGACAGGATTATCTTAGCAGGTGGTAAGGGTCCTTCTGGCCGAGCCCTGGCTACTGTGATCATGTACCACACACAGACAGGTGAGAGTAACCTGCTACCATGCATGAAGCATGCTCGAGATGGCTGTTCTGTAGTAGTGCTACAAGATAGGATTGTCGTGATGGGTGGTAAGGATGAGAATAACCATGTCCAGAGCTCTGTTGAGTATTATGACTTTGACCGTTACACATGGGAAGAACTACCACCTATGATTGAACCCAGAGCTTCTGCATCTGCTGTGGTCATGGTAGTCAACTAGATCCATGGGTTTATACCTTATGCATTTGTATGTACTGTCTTACTGTTGTCTAAATTGTAATATAATGTAGTTGATATTTTGAAGATTCAACAAAACTGTTTATGTGTATGTTGGGTTAGAGTACATGTAGACTGTCACACTGCACAGACGAGTAATTCCCAGACATTTTGCTTACTTAGACTTTATAGTTGAAAATAGTTGAGATTATTGTATATGTTGTATGTTTGTGTACAACATTTTGTAAAATACCAAAAAATTAAATTGCTAGAAACTTACTGGAGTGGATCCAGGGTAGCTTCCGGAGTCCATGTTTAGAATTTCACGCAAGTAAACAGGCTCGTATCTGACCATTCTCCCACCAGACGTCCTCCTGGCTTGGTATGGTGATTGATTGTGTGGTGAGTTCTCATCCAGTGGGTGACGCTTAGTAGCTGTTGATGTAATGGGACCGCCTGAGGCACCCTCTTCATCTCTATTTATGTAAGCACTTCTAAAGAGTATGACCTTAGTGAATAGTGATTTGTATGGTGTCAAGCTTGCAGGATGTCAATTTCAGTCAGGAAAGAGGTTTATCACCCACAGCTGAAGATACCTTTGAGCCACCAGAGAGGTAAAGGGAATATTATATATTCTAATGAAAGTCTAATACCTTTTAGTGGAAGAAAGCCTTTTGGCATGGACCTTGTCAATGGGAAACTCATCAGGCAATGTATCTGAAATAGACAACACTAGTTGGTGAATTTGAAGGTTATTATTGGGGCACGTTTTGTTATTACAATTATTATACCTGCAATATTGTTATCTAACTCTCCTTTTAACCAGCTTGGTGTCTCAGCAAGTTCTTCAGGCTACACAGAATCATGCAAAATAAAATGAAATATGTTACTAAAAATACTTGTAATACACACAGTAAGGCCACCCTGGAAATCCTAGAAAAGATCCTGTATAATCCTACAATATCCTGTGGGATCCTGGTGTGTAAGAGCTTGTAAGATCTTGTAGGATCCTGTACAAGATCCTATAGGATCCTGTTTGGTTTAGGGTTTTGACATGCTCCTAAATCAAACAATCTGAAACAGGATCTTAAAGGATCCTATAGGACCCTATAGGATCTTGTACAGGATCCTATAAGATCGTACATACTAGGATGCTACAGGATCTTGTAGGATCCTACAGGATCCTGCCTAAGAGTTCTATCAGGGTAGACTAGGTCTGTCATTTCAGTTATTAGAAGACAAGGATTCTAATCAGAATGGAAACAAAGTCAGTCTTAAATGTATAGTGTGCCTACTCACATCATGATCTGAAACCTTTTGCCCAGTAGGACCATCAACATAAATTGACTGAAAAGAGAACAATTCTCTGAGTGACCTTCAACGGCCACCAACAAACAACAATCACCACTAGTTATTGATGGTATAATTTATTATTACAGGACATTACCATATATGGTGGCATGGTTGGCAAAAGCCCTGCTTCTGGTTGTTGTGAGAAGGGTTCCTCAATCAAATCACGTTTTAACATGGCCAGCAACACTTGAGTGTACATATTACGATTCTTTCTATGAATGGAATAATTTTAGAATTGAATCTTTTTTACAACCTGCATAGTAAAGCCATGCAAAAGCAAAGTATATGAAAGCAAAGCATAGTTCACCACACTTTTATTATTAATGAATATCATTTCTATCCTTCCCAGGTATGGACCATTTTTTTTATTTCAGGGCTATGTTTGCAAATGCTTAAATATTACACTTAAACATTATGTTTCAAAGATAATATCAAAGATAAATCACACCACAATAATTCCCACATAGTGAACTTTGTGTGCATCTGTAGAGTCGTAGAGAAAATCCAGACACATACAGACCGAAGCTTTGCACTTACCTTGAAGATAAGGAACTTCCAGGAGGCTCACAAAGCTTCTTGATCCACATTGCTATCCTTTGTCTCTCTGTCAGAATAGCATAAGTAAAGTAAAGCTTTATTTATATGTAATTGGTTTTCAAGTGGCGAAAATGAGAACAATGCAGCTTGCAATTGCAGCTGGCTGAGACCAATGATTAGTAACATGGTTTTCTGGATATCACCATTAATTACTTTTTGAAAACATATAATTAATTACTTAAAGCTTTCGACTTGAAGACATTGCAATCTTCAAAGTCTCTTGGATCGATGGGTTGTATTGGTCGTTCTTGTCTTGTATACATCATCATTGAGAAAAAAATTATGATTCTCGGAATTTTCAGCACTTGATCTTCAGAAAACAACAATCTTCCTAACATCTATCTAGTCAGTAGGTACAACATTTGAAATTGCCAGAAGTAATCACATGACATCCATCAAGTTTTTGATTGGTTATTTTACACTTCACCAAATTCCCTGAGCTTTTATATTGGTTTATAAATACAACAACTGTCAATTATTATAAAGTTTAAACTGAACCAGCTAAAACAAAATGATTACATCAAGTCATACACCCTATCCGTAATGAGCCCACAAACCAAAAATCTAGCATGAAAGCAAGGCTGGTAGGAGAAATGCCTCATGAATTTTCCAAATTTGTCCTTCTAGTCTTGTTTTCATTCTAGGTTTTCAGTTTACGGGTTCATTATGGATAGTGTGTATATGTTGGACATTTATTAGCAATCAAAATCGTCTGTAAACAATATGCTATCCCCCAGATTAACCTCCTGTGAGCAATATACTAACTATTATTACAATTAATTATTAAATCAACAAATATATAATTCAGAATTTCCTGTTATAATCTCCCACTTAATTCGAGATAATTACTACAAATTATAGCAATAACATACTGTAGTTTAAAATTACAATATCGAACCTTGCTGGTTCCCAACATAATTTAAATAAATTTAAAATCACCTATTTTGCATTTACTAGATTAATGATTTGCAATTGAAAATATTAATTATCAAATAAAAAATTGTTAAAAAAACAAAACACATCTTACCAGATTTTCTGGTCAAATTCAACACATAAGATTTCATTTGATCCAGTAAATCATTGAACTCTACATCCAATTTCTCCAAAACATCGCCACCAAAATTGTTACCAGTGACAGTTGTTGTTGTTGAACTAGACATTTCTCTTGATTGATTGACACACGGGGTTTGGCCAAACGGAATCTCTTGAGCGTATTACCGTGTACAATTCAATATAAATTGATCCTTGTGGTCTTTTGTAAGACGTCCAAAAAATATTATCTCATGACAAAAACAATGACATGGTTGCCAACACACACAACTAACAAGCCAGCCTTGCAATATCTTGTTCTCTGTCTGCAGCTGTCAATGGCGCCAAAACCGTCTGTACGCCTTCAATACAACCCATTTTGTTATTTCACACCAGTTAGACAATATAACCACTTATATGTACCCTCAACGTCGAAGAAAAGCATCAAATATGATGTAGAAATGGCAAATGTTCCCACAATTTCTCAAAAATACAAAACTGAAAATTTGGAAATCCCGCGAAGTTTGTTTGTTTGTGATATGAACGCCCGCGATATTTTAGGGCAGCGTAAAGGGGATTGGTAGGGTAAATGTGGGATAATATTGCTCTAACTCACCGTGTGACACCAAAT
This sequence comes from Virgularia gustaviana, assembly GCA_025770025.1. NCBI lineage: Eukaryota > Metazoa > Cnidaria > Anthozoa > Scleralcyonacea > Virgulariidae > Virgularia > Virgularia gustaviana. Next base: position 9,019 of record JAOTOK010064514.1, read on the forward strand.
TATCCACATTTGTACTCAAACAACCAGAAAATATATTTTATTTTATTTAATTTTTGAAAGTAAATTTTTATAATTCATTTTCAAATAGGATAATTATTTATGTCTGTCAAGCAGAATATTAAGGAGACTATAAAACTTTTGTGTGACATTATTAACCATCATGGACAAACAAAAATGACACCAGAGACATTGCGTCTTGCAAAGTTTAATAAGAATGAGGCAACAGAAGCAATGTGGAGATTGCTTTATGAAACAACTTGGTTTTTGAATACAAAATCAATGGCCGACTTACCTTCGTTTTCTGAGACAGATGACTGCAAGCAGGAGATTATTTTGTATGTTAAACATGAGCTTTGCATGAAGGGGTATTGCACAAAATCTTTCTACAGTTTGCCTGAGGATATGAGTTATGGAAGTCGAGATGTTTTACTGGCTTACGGTTGGTTGATATCCCATGGGAAACTGTTACATTTCTTGATTGACAATTATAACACTATGCTACAGGAATATTTGCCTTGTTCAGCCACCGAATCATCAAAGGATATTCCCCAAGAGTTATCAGATGAATTACCAAGCATGGATACATTGTTGTGGCTTCTTGGTCATTTTAGATTGCAGTGTAACGGTTTATATTCTGCACAAAGCAAACTTACATCTCTGGTTACAAAGGTACATTGTGCGACAAGAAATGATCAAAGAAAGCATCTTTCTGTCCTCGAAGTCTTCCTTTTAAGACATCCAAAAGAACTAGTAAAGTTTCAAGAAATATTAGAGCAACATAATTCATATCTTGAGAGCTTGCTAAGGTTTTTTGAGCAGCAATCTGTGTTCTGGAAATGGATGAAAAGTGTCCATGAAGCTAAACTGCTAGAATATGATTCTGATAAAGTAATGAAGAATGTCCAGCCATCAATTTGTGTTGTTTGTAAAGAAAAGGCAACTAAACGGCACGAAAAGGTTACCAAAACACACTCAGAAATCCAGGATTGTCTTCGTCATGGAGAGTTGCTGTATAAGCAAGTCTATGACAAGTTGCAAAGTGAAGGATATTCTGACAATAAAGAAGAAATAAAGAATGAAATTGCCAAATTAACTGAACAAATATCTCGTATAAGTATAACAACTGAAGAATACAAGCAATATACTACAATGGCTGTACATGGAATATTTCCAGAGCTTAGACAGAAGGAAGAGGACAAAGGCAACACTAGCAAGAACCAAGAACCAACTTCTGCTAAGCAAGCAATAAATTGGTTAAAAGAACAGATTTCACAGCTTGACATTCAGTTATTGGAAAGTAAAAACTTACATTTCAAAATTTTAAATGACTTAGCTTCAAATATTCAAGATGTAGTCTGTATTCCACCAATTGAGTCAAGTAAATATTTTGAACTGAAAAATAAATAGCTTTTTTGGAAGCTTTATATGATGTTCTGTATTGTGTTACATAATAGTTATTATTAATTACAAGAATTACCAATTCAACCTATGAGTAAAATAATGTTTTAAACCTAAAATAAAATTGAAAATACATTTTGCAACATTTTTGCATCTTTTGCCAGACATTTGATCATTGCCTTGGACAGTTGTGCATTTGCTCTTGAAACATTTCAAACAGCCATGACAAGGGCAACATGCAACATGCTATGACCAATTTTTTGCGGAAACTTCGCAAGCGTATGTTGTTTACATTGTTTATTTCCCGCCAGCGCCAAGGTCGATCAGGGTCACGCAAAGCCTCTTTTGATCTCAAATTTCATGTTTCTTCGCGACGTTGATGATAGGCAGTCACGAGATGCAAGTGTTGCATAACATACACCAAAGTCCAGGCTTTGTAATATTCGTGTTGTTGTAACTCAGCTTTCCTAACTAAACCCACGATGTAGGTTAACCACTGTCAACACAACGTCGTCGCTTCCAGGTCCAGGATAACTTTGTTTAATAAAATTAAAATTAAAATGAATGAGATTTTATACGACGTGGTTATTGTTGGCGCTGGTCTCTCTGGTTTGACGGCTGCATATCGTTTAGTACAACATAATAAAGGTTTGAAAGTGTTAGTTTTAGAAGCAAAAGGTATGTTACACTATAGTTGTATTTGTATGTTAATTGACTATCTGTCTAGTGACTCGCAACAATGTAAATATGGCCAATATTATATGCTAAGGATATATATATATTAAAACAGTGAAATCACTGAAAAAGTACTTGGTATCATATCAAGTTCAATATTCACACTGTTGCCGACCACTTAGTTATCAGTTTAATTCAAGAAAAGTTTATAGGTTTGCAGTGCCCTCAGCCCTGTTCTTATAAACAGAATTGATGCACAGAAGTTGCTAGAACCTGCCCCTTTAACAGTCAATATATACCACTGCCAGGAGACGGGTGGCTGGTTGTCTATTATAGCCCCTTTCTGGCTAATCAGCTGCAAAATTCTCAATTTCTTTCAATTCACTGTATAAATGCTTCTCTACTAATAATGCTTCTCAACATATGCTCTTTCAATAATTTGATCTCATTTTAATGAATCTTCATTAGATCGAGTTGGTGGTCGTACGATAACAACAACCCTAAAATGTGCTAGTGGTGAGGACCGGTGGGACCTTGGAGGACAATGGGTAGGAAGGTGGGATGATCATAGTGGCCAAGCTACTATTTGGATGGTTTTGTGGGTTTTACTCGACCATCAAGTGTCTGTAGTGTTTTATAATAAAAGCTTTTTGTGACGTGTGTCAAGAAGAGAGATTTTACAGTATATTTTATTGACGTTTCAGTCCACAAGTTCACATTGTTGGTCTGCTTAAAGAGCTGGGACTTGAAGTACATAAACAGTACAATGAAGGAGCAAAATTTGCAAGACTCAGTGATGGCAAAGTGCGAAAGTACTCGACAAGTCTGCCCTTTATGTCGCCATTCTCCTACCTGGATCTTTACCTGTTTATAAGAAAGGTTTTGAATATAAAATACTTTCCAATTTGAAAGAAAATTGTGAAGGATGTTTGTTGTTTAAATGACTAACATGGGATATTTTTCATCCTGAGGTTGACAAGTTGTGTAAGGATGTAAATACTCCATTCACATCTCAGCAAGAAAGCAAACTGGATAGTCTGACTTTGGAGAATTTTAAACAAAGTCAATGTTTGACTAAAGGTTAACACTGAAACATTTTCTAAACCATTTTAATCCCTTTCAAAGAAACAACCCTTTCTTTCATAAGCACCTTCTCTTTAATAACAAGAGTTCTGTGTAATAAGCACTCTCTATCTAATATGTACCCTTCTCTCTAATAACCACACCCTTCTCTAATAAGCACCACTCTCTCTAATAAACACCCCTTTCTCTAATAAGCACCCCTCTTTCTAATAAGCACTCCTCTTTCTAATAAGCACCCTTCTCTCTAATAAGCACCACTCTCTCTAATAAGCACCCCTCTCTCTAATAAGCACCACTCTTTCTAATAAGCACCCCTCTCTCTAATATGCACCAATATCTTTAATAAGCACCACTCTCTCTAATAAGCACCCCTCTCTCTAATAAGCACCACTCTTTCTAATAAGCACCCCTCTCTCT
>JAOTOK010064625.1:0-11826 GCA_025770025.1 Virgularia gustaviana
TTCTTCTTCTTCTTCTTCTTCTTCTTCTTCTTCTTCTTCTTCTTCTTCTTCTTCTTCTTCTTCTTCTTCTTCTTCTTGCAAATGATAAGCATGACAACAAAGAATATCATAGTAACAAACGTCATTTTCACGAGCCTAACGAGCTTTTTCAACATACTTATTGTTTACTCAACTTAATTATATGCTCCGAGCATTTTATATATAATAGCTTCTACTGACATTGGTTTGGATTCTGCTGGAGTGCAACAATGCCAACCTAATGAACGGAGTAACCAAGGAGGAGAATATAACCAGGCTGCCTCAAAGGCAGCATTTCAGTAACATGCTGCTATGTTTCTCTTGGGTGCAAAGGAAGAGGGAAGTTGTCCCAGACAGCGCAGAATTCTGTGAAAGACCCAACCCAAGAATTGGTCTCGGAATATTTAGACAATGTTAAAAATTAAAACGTGTTAGCACGTAAGCTGTGTGACGTGTACCCCGAATTTACGTACACAGATTATATGACAAGCCTTTTCAACGCTGAAGATATGTTTCGGGCATTACTACAGAAGCTCAACAAAGGACATATTATCTAACAATTTCAATCTTGTGGTGAGTAAATACTTGCAGTCTTGCAGATATACTGCACCCACAGAATGGGGCAGGGTTGGGAGGGGGTATGAACTACTCTAAAGTTGACATAATGCAGTAGACAAAGTAAACATGCTGCTTTCTTTTTGTAACTAAGATTAGGAACCAGTGTGAATTAAGCTAGGTACAAAGTGGGGAAAAAGAAAAGTGTGTGGGAGTCAACAAAAGTGTTTGCCTACTATGTTCCTGTCCTAAAAAGTTTAGAGGTTTGCAAACTACTTCATTTTACTAGCATTGTCTTGTCAATAATGTATGGTAACATGTTCATCTTCACCAGCTAATCATCAAAGGCATTGTTTGGAGGCTTGTTAGATTAACAAAATTAATTACTTTTATTGAAAAACTAATTACTTTCAAATTCTTGTAATTTTTATTTTGCATTTCGCACTTAGTGACACATCTATGTGGATATTATTTGTTTGCAGATTTATTTCTTTAGCAAAATTCTTGGAGGAATTTCATCTATGTTGCTTTTGTCTGATCTGTTGTGAAATTGTGCGTGCTGAGGCTTAAGCGCTAAGAAATATCTTGGAGTATTTTCTAATACTTTCATTGTGTTTCCTGTTTGCAAAAATATATGATTATCACCACACCTATAACACACTACATAGAATTAATTTATTTGTTTTAGGCTCTTCACAACAGCAGACAGCAAACTCTGTGATGTCATTGATGGTCACTACTGCCTAAGCCATCCCATATTCATAAAATTGGCATGTAAGTTGAGTAGTATGATTCAAGAATTGTTAATATGTGAATACATAAGGTCACAGTGGTACGAGAATAATGATCCTCAAGGTGTGGTAACTGAATACCGTATGAGAGTGCACCTCCTCGGAAACACTTCATCTCCTGCTGCTGCCACGTTGGGTCTATGAAAAACAGCGGTGACAGAGGAAACCAACCCACGGATCGGACGCCAGAAAATTTGTCGAGAAAAACTTTTTACATTAATGGGTGGGCTTAAGTCCCTACCTGATCGCTTGCAATGCTTGCTACGGCCAACTTGCGCCTGCATAAGATCGCCTTGAACGACATAAACATGATGCAAGCCTTTCCGAAGGAGGACCGTGCCACTGGGTTGCATGACCTTGACCGCACCAAGGATAGAAACACTATCCAACGATCTCTCGAAGTATGCTGGGATTTACAAACAGACATGCTTACCTACAAGGTCTCACCAGAAGAGAAGCCATATACCAGACGCAGCGTGCTATCTGTTAACAGCCTCTATGACCCGCTGGAATCGCCTCGTCAGTCGTGATAAGGAGAAAGATGTTATTATGCTCTATGTCGTCTCACCTGAAGAACTGTCAACCCAGGGGATGGTATGAGGCACTCCCAGACGAGCGCGTGCCTACCTGGGAAAAATGGTGCTGATCACTGTCCAGTCTGCAACACGTTAGAGTCCCATGCTCTTATTCACCATCACTGCTTGATGATTCCAGCTCCGATGACCTGGACTAGTTTTGTGATGCATCAGTCCACAGAATTGCAGCAGTTTCTTACCTAGGGGTCCTTCAAGCGGATGCAGACGTCCGCGTATCGTTCGTACTTGGCAAGCCGAAACTGTAGATAGATAGATAGATATTTATTGCGTGTTCCCCTTAGGGCTTTTCAACACTACATTACATTTAAAAAATATATTTACAGGATGAATATAACTAGTAAAACTAACCTCTATTACCTAAGCTTATTTAATATTAGTTAAATTATGTACAATGAATATGAAATACTAGAACTTTAATAGGATTCTTTCAATAAAATTTTTCTAAGTTCTTTCTTAAAAATCTTAATTGATGCAATATTTTTAAGTTCATCACTTAAATTATTCCAAATTTTAACACCCCGGTAGCTAAATGTTCTTTGACCAGCGACAGTTTTATATAAAGGAATGTCCAAGAGGTCATGATTTCTTGTCGAGGGAACGTGTATATCAGAACGCTTTATGAATTTATCAGCTAGATAATCCGGTACAAGTCTATGAAAACACTTATAAGCCATAACAGTTTCCCTTTCCAATACTAACTTTTCCACTGGTAACCAATTTAATTACAGGAGTTTGTTGATTACAAGTGACTCGATGACCGATTTTAAAGTTTCGTTATCAAAACTATCACTAACCCGATTTATTTGGCATAGTTTTCTCATGCACGAAGAAGCGAGTTTAGAGATGTGATCGTTGTAGGATAGGTACGAATCCAAAGTGATTCCCAAATCCTTAACTAATAAAACAGGTTTGACAGTCTTACCCAAAAAGGTTAGCGACATCTCTGTGGGTAAGTTCTGTAGCATAGATCTTGAGCCGACAACAAGGTATTTAGTTTTTTCGGGATTGATCAATAACTGATGTTCCAAACACTATTTAGCTGCTATTTGTAGATCTGCCTCTAAATTAGTAGTTGTTTGTTCCAAGTCGCGGATGCAGAATGATTTATAGAGCTTTGAGTCATCTACGTATGAATCAAGATTACTCGAATGTATACTCCCTGGCAGATCGTTTATATAAATACAAAACACAAGTGGTGATAGTATTGCACCTTGTGGAATGCCATGAGTTATCAGGCGAGCTGATGACTTAGTAGGTCCAATGCGCACATTATTGGGATCTGCCTCTCAAATAATCTTGAAACCATTTAACTGCTCCACATGAGGCACCAATACAACTCAATTTGTGTAAGAAAATCGAATGGCTGACGCTGTCGAATGCCTTGGATAAGTCCAACAAAATTAGCGCCGTTAGCTTTTTGTTGTCAATGGCTTTTAACATGGATATATGTTTAAAGTTTCAGTGGAGCGAAGACTCCTATTCCCGGTTTGATGTGCCGATTCACGGTTAAATTCTTTGAGGTAGGAGTTAAATTGAATTAAAACGACTTTTTCACAAACTTTTGAAGCTGCTTCAAGTAGTGAGAGAGGTCGATTGTTTGAGGCTATCTCGTTGTCTCCTTCTTTTAATAAGGGTATAACTTCAGCAATCTTCCAAAGGTCGGGGAATGTGCTTGTCATTAAAGAACAAGTTATTATATGCGTAAGAGGACCGAGTATGACTGGGAGACAGTCTTTAATTACACGCATGCCAATTTTATCTGGTCCTGGTGACTTATTACTTGGCATGGCCATGATGATGCGTTTGACCTGACCTTGAAACAACTAACGGATTTAAAATGGAACTGTTGATCATCAGCTGGATAACGTTTGACAGAGGATTCGATAGTTCTACATTGTTGTCTAAGGCTAAATTTACAGCTGTTTCAGCAGTGTTTAAGAGGTAAAAAAGTGATTGAACTCTTCTGCGACTGAAATTGTATCTTTGGTATAAACTTGCGTTCCCTTTCCCTTCGAAGGAATTAAATTATTGATTATTATCCATAGAGATCTTGATTCTTTATAGACAACACAGTCACTTTCATCGCATGTCAATTGAAATCGACGGAGGTGTAAATACCTTGAGAATTCATAAGTTCTTTTATTTCCTTGGTGATGTATGGGCATGATCGATTTCAACTTCTAAAAGTTTTTATCAGTGCGTGCAAATTGAGGGTTGAATGAAGAACATCTATGAAGATTTTGAGTGTTGTATTGACATTGGTGTTGGATAAAATGGATAACAGGCGGTCCGATTTAGTGGTGAGGTCAGCAGAAGATAATGCAGGATTATATTCTTTGCCTCCTAGCTGTAATATAACTTGCTGGCATCTTTGGGGCCTTTAACTTTAGTCGGACGTATACTGGTAAATGATCACTGATGGACGTGTTCATAACACCACTCTCGAGAACAATTGCTGTGGAAGAGACTAGAATAACATCAATAAGTGTTTGCGATGTCGGAGTGATTCTACTTGGAGATTTAATAATCTGTGTAAGATTTAATTCTGTAGAAAAATTTGTTAGGGCTCTCTGTTCTTGGCTATTTTCCAGCATATTACAGCTCAAATCACCGAGCACCAAAATCTGTTTATTCATGGTTAAAGCCCGAATATAATTTGGCTTGAGCAATTCTTCGAGACAGTTCAGAGGAGTGTCAGGTGGTCGATAAGTTACACAGATAATTATTGATTTGTTTTTTCGGCATTGTAGATTGAGTCATAGTTGATGAAAATTAGAAACTGACACCTCCGATAAATCTTTTAAGACAGTTGCTTTAATGTTCTTTTTAATATACATGCAGACACCTCCTCCTTTTTTGTGTAACCGGTCAAGTCTATGGATCTTATAGTCGTCGATTGCGACTTGTTACAATGTTTCTCAATGAGCGAATATTTAGGTGAACAATGTTGAGATTAGACGGAGCTGAAGTCAGGTCGTTTTGGGTTAATGATGCCAACAATATTTCGGCTATTTATATGAGTATCTTTTCCGGGAGGTCGTGGTGTAATTGTGCATGTAATCGGGGTGTAATCGGTGAGACATACTCGGGTGATCGGGATGCAAAGTTGTATGAACGAAGTCCAAATAAGTATTCCATCTCTCTTTCCATCCAGGGGGGGGGGCGCCTGTGGTTTCTCGTATGTCGAAAATAACGGGTATGGTTATTCCTTTTATAACCTTGTTTCTTTCTTTCTTTCTTTACGTTCTCGGTTGCTGAAAATATTACGTTTATCGCAGCGGCTAGTGATTCGGACTGGGATTGTCTTTGTTGATGTTTCTTGACGCGGACTTATTGTGGGGTCTTCTTGCAAACGATTAGAGTTAGATTTAGCACTGTTGACAGGACTGTAATCGCAATTAGGTGCGTTAATAAGTGGTAAGAAACCAAGCCACTTGCGAGATTTGAAAACAGGTCTTGGATCACAAGTGGGTTCTCTCCCTTTATTTATAGGCGGTGATTGTTCGATAAATTTTTGTTCTAGGTCACAAAGTGCTTTCTGGTTGATCATTTGTTGCAATTTTCTGGTATACAATTTTGAGATCCTTTTGAATGATCATTTGAGTTTAAATCATTACTAATATGTAGCTCGGGTGCCATTTGGGAGACAAGTTCCTCGGTTAAAACAATTAATGTGGGTGATTGATTCAGGATTTCTACTGAGCAATTAGGATGTAAAGGTCATTAAGCGGTAAGGGCTTTGTTTCTGCACAAATATTTCTCGCATTACTAATTTTGTTATTGAGGTTATCATACATTTGTTCCTTCGATTTCAAATATGAAATTTCTTGTTTAAGAAACAGGATATCAGATTCTAATTTCCGACCTTTCTCCTTTTCGTCGCCGAGCTCAACCCTGAGGCGACTTATTTCGGGTACTAAGTCATTAATTGAGCATATTTGAGTAACACGTTCCAAACTCTGCAAAGAATCAACCCTTGACTGTAAGACTTCAATATCGAACTTAAATGTTTTCTAGCAAATCCGCCGAATCACACAGACGCCTTTCTGTAATGCATTGATCAGTTTGATTCTTCCGATCTATAGTAATTTTTTTGTCATAATCTGCTGGATTTTTTAATGCACTAACGTGAGAGGGATCAACAGATGATAATATATTCGGGTCATTACAGGAATTTATACCGTTATCATTGTACCTTTCTTTGCAAACTTTGATTAAATCGTCTCTCAACATGATGCCAGCTTTCCCTTGCAGTAATAACGTGTTTTGTTTTCCGCGATACCAAGTCAAAGTTAGGTCCACATCAGAACTTGTAAACTTTCGTGCCGTGCCACCAGGGTGAGGACCATTTGCCAGATATTTTGAGTATGACTTTTACCAGCTCCTCAAGGTTATGTGACCATTTAATTCGCTTCCCATCAAAATTTAAGTACGAATTATATTCACTTGACGAAATATGTTCAATTATCGCGATATTTTCGCGCGCGATTATCATATCAAAGGAAGAAACTTGAGCGACGATATATCGAAATTATCGTGATGCTCGATAACTCTAGTGATACTGATTCGCTAAACTCCTTAAAATTCTTTCAATTCCCAGAAAATATAGTTTTTAAAAGAATTGAAACTATTTCCTGAATTAAACACGAATGTAAAGGAATTTAATAGGATACAAAAGCTGATATTTAAGTAATAATCCGCTGAACAATGAAATCGCGGGCTTTGCTTGCGCTGTGTGTCCACGGCATTTGTGCCAGTGGAGGCACAGCAAACGTTTGTCAAACGTATATAAACGTATATAAACTTGTTTTCAATAAGATTATATATAAGCTTACCATGCTTTCATATTAATTAAAAATTCATTGAAAAATGTGGTCATTGTTTTAATTGCATTTATCGCGATTCGAAACGCATGGAGATGTGGTCAAGCACATTCGAGGATAAGGATGCTGTGCGAAAGAGTGAGAAACAGAATATTCAACCGCATCAGCATCATGGGTACTAAGCTGAACCCCAAAATCGCGGTGCATCTTAACAGTTTAAGGCTAAGGAAAGCATTTGTCACTTCATCGCACATGTACAAGCTCAGCCATTACAGATAAGCAGCTCACAGCTCACATGAGCCACAATGTGAAGATGGCAAATCTGAAGTATGCAATCACAGACATAGTCACGGAAAGGGCGAAGGTGGCGGCCTTCATAGAAAATGCAATACAGCAGATGCCACAGAAGGACACAATCCCTCAGAAAGAAATGATGCTTGTGAAGGAAACCATGCCGCAGATGGAAACGACTCTGCTGAAGGAAACAATGCTGGAGAAGGAAATGATGCCATAGGATGAAACAACGCCACAGGAGGAACCAGACGTTGAATACCAGACAGAGAAAGAAACAAAAAACAATGGGGAACAACTAAAAAGGTCCACCTGCATTCCAGACAGTAATGATTATTCCGTTTTTCACGTCTGACCTCATGAAAGAGTTCATGCCCATGCTGGATGAAGTTAATGCATTCCTAGATATGCAACAACAGTTCCCAAGCCTCCCAATGTCTCTAAGAAAAGACGAAGTCATTCCTGCGAAGCCAGCCCAAAACAGGTAGCGGTTACGCTACATCAACGATGACATCCACGACCAGCAGATGCAAACGTGTATTCAATGATGAGCAGGCCAATGCAATTCAAGTGGCAACCAGGGCACTGCCATACAATGGAAAAACACTAGAAATTTTGAGCAAAGTAACACAATCGCAAAGATGCAAAGCCATTGCAGTGAACCCGAATCAAATGTTCACTCCACTCCACTCCAGTTGAGAGACAAATTTAAAAACATCAGAAAGGCCAAAAATTCTATAAAAAAATAGATACTATAATTATTTACTATATTGTCCCTTTTGTTTATGTTGGACTTGAATTAAAAAATTCCTAAATAATGCTAGGGAAATAGTATTTTACATATAATAAAGATGTTGGTTAGAGTTCATGTTGTGTCATTTTACTTGAAAACCGATAAGGAATTTTCAAAGTTTTCATGTTTCTCTTGGGAAAGAGCTACTACTACATCTATCCAAAACTAACCATGATTATGCTAACGAAAGTGCGCTAGATAGAGACAATGTTTTTTGCGTTTGTTTACATAGTAACTTTAAGCATAATATTGTGCACTTTAACTATAATATAGTGCTTTTCTAGAACTCGTCATACTATGTTGGAAATTTACCAGTGTGCTAGTTTATATCGATCAAAATTGCAATTCAGCGATTATCGTTGAATATCCAATGCATTATTTCTAAGACAGTGTATGTAAACATATTCCACCGTGGTGTGCAGTGAGTATATTATTATTCATCTATATTACAAAACTACGGGTTTTCACTATGCAATCCAAGAATCTCAATGGCTTTACTGCGCACATTTAAAACAGTGCAGTGTCTACCAGAGGCTTGGTTTGCAGTGGAGTTACCCTGAAATCCAGTCGTCACCCAAATAATCGGATTGACAGTTGGTATTATTCGAAGCTTTAATTATCCATTCTTAACATATGGTGTTATATGGGGAAATACTTAACCTTCAAATGTAAAACCAATATTAATGTTGCTAAACAAAGTGATCCGTACAATTACATTTTCTGATTTCCATGATGATAATAGTATCTTTATTGAACTTAAACTTTTAAAGTTTCCAGCAATTGTTTTTCTGAATACTACATTACTAATACATGATTACTACTCCTTATTTGATGATTTCTTCAATACTGTCAGTGCTACACATAACTATAATATGAGGTTTGTTTAAGGCAGACGGCAAGCCACGTCTGCCATCTGCCCTTTCTTTTGCTCAAGTAACGTTTTGAAATATATCAAAAATCAGCAAAAAGGGCAAGAACTTATTTGTAGTATTGACATAGATGATCGCAATTATACCTATTCAAAGACCTAATTATTGGGATGTTGGGGAAGCCAACAGTGGCAAGACAAGCCGAGGGTTAGTAACCCTAACATTTTTTTTGGTGGGCATTTCAGGACCCAAGTTTTCCCAAGGAACAAGTGGAGAGGAATGAGAGGACAGTTGAGTTTCGGTACCACACGCTAAACAAACGGGTAAACATTCGCATAGTATAAATTGATCAAGATTTAATATCAACATCAAAGTGTCACATTTTCGATATAATCCCAATAGGTTTTGCATGTTTTGTGCCTGTCATCACGATCGAATGTCAGCTATGTATGTATATGTGTAATGTGATCAGAGGTTGTGTTGTTGCACGCTCTTGTAGTGAGATGCTTTCTTTTTTCTCTCTGGCATAAACTGTTTTATTTGAACCTTGCTATTCAGTTTGCTTATGTTAAGTATGTTTACGATAGTGGCAGATGCATTTGAGCCAGCAAGTATGCCAAATTCTCAGAATTTCAAAAGAAAACCAAGTTCTGTGATGGATTTGATGGTAGATGAACAACAAAGCGCCGAGCCCTCTTGTTACGAATGAAAGTGCACAAGAGTTGAAAGCGTAAAAAGGAATGGGTTCTAGAAAGTAAGGTTCTGAGAGGAGCTAAAGAAAAATAATCATGAAAGAAAAGATAAAACTCCACTGGAGAGCAATAAACCTTCATGGACATCTTTCTCCCAGGCTTCAAGATGTCAGGCAGAATACTCAGACATGCTGCTCCAATAATCTGCATGACTTTGTTTTATATTTTCAATAAATCACTCAAACAGGGTATCTTTCCAAATACTTGGAAAAATGCCAAAATATTTCCTGTTTTTAAAGGACATGAAAGGAATGATCCAAATAATTACAGACCAATCTCTGTCTTGCCTGTGGTCAAACCAGATTTTGAGCAAGTTTCAATCAGGGTTCCTGTCAGGCCATTCAACTGTAACTTCACTATTGTTATATACTTTTACTAAAAAAGTTACACTTGTATGGTGTAAAAGAGACCGCATTACAGTGGTTCTCTTCATTTCTTGCTAGCAGACTACAATGTTGTTCGGTAGATGGTTCACAACCCAAATGAAACCATTATCAACTGGAGTGCTTCAGGGGTCCACATTAGGTCCATTGTTATTTTTAGCATACATAAATGATCTTCCCAATTGTTTAGACTTCACTATGCCAGGAATTTATGCAGATGATACCCAAATTACAGCTCGGGCAGAAACTATGGTTAAACTTTAAAATATACTGAATTGGGATGTTAAAAATGTTAACGAATGGCTTTGTGCTAACAAGCTCTTAGCCAACTCTACCAAAACTGAGATAGCTTCTGACTATAGATTGAATGTCACATTGGATAAAAACAAAAGAAAAAACAAAGTGGTTGCCCATGGTAACACTGGTAATAGAGACCAGTTCATTGTACAGGACATGATAAGCTCTGGATGCAAAGCCGATGCCAATGGCATTCTCGTAACCTACCCAATGGTAATGAAAGTGAACGTTGACATATGCCAAGGTAAACTTCTCATTAACTAACAGTAACATGTAAGGTTTAGCGAACGAAGAAACTTGCAAACGCGATATTTCAGCTATCCAATCCATGAGTATTGAATTTTAATAACATCAAAATACAGAGCACTATTGTGCTCGTCACTACATCCAAAATCAAAATTCCTCCAAATATGAAATTTGTAATTAAGAATATCAGCACATTTGCTGTTAGTCCTTTGAGCATGTTTTCATGATGTAATAGACATTACTGTAGTCAATAGAGTAAATGGTCTGCATCGGGAATCCCTAACAGGTAAACCGACAGCGATTGGACATAGCCCATGCTCAGTGGCCGCATAATCGCAGTTCAAAATTCCCAATGCATGGTATCAGGGGGTGTACTTTACAAAAAAAGACAAATGATTGTAGGGGTACTTTGCTGGGGCACGATATACTGGGGCACGCATCAAAGAGATTATAAAATACACTAGAGAGGGCATTGCAGTCTTCGTTCAGTCAAAAATTGGTGACGCATCTATTGGGGGGCAAATTCAAGTCCCGGATGTTGCAACACAGGAAACCCTTAGGTGCGCAACAGGAAAATTGTAATGGCTGCCTTTATTTTCGTTTGCATCTATTGTAAACATTGAGATATGCGATGTTTTCATCGATTTGCTATGTGCAACTACGTGGGTCAGTACGTAGGGCTAGTAAGCGCGTCCCTGATTGGTTCAGTCTTCTGAGTATCTGGATCAGTTCAATTTGAATACGAGTATAACAACGGCCAATATGCATAGCCTTGTGATTTTATTGAACTGTCTGACATTCCATAATGACAACATGAATCGCACTAACACTATAACATAGTACCATGCACCGCACGCACTTACACTACCCTCGTATAGTATGAAAGGTGTATGAAAGGTACTGCACCGCACGCACCGCATGCACTACACTCACATTGTATGAATGGTACTGCACCGCACGCACCGCATGCACCGCATGCACTTGGACTCGCATTGTATGAAAGCTACTGCACCGCATACACCGCATGCACTTAGACTCACATTGTATGAAAGGTACTGCACCGCACGCACCGCACGCACCGCACGCACCGCATGCACTTGGACTCACATTGTATGAAAGGTACTGCACCGCACGCACCGCACGCACCGCACGCACCGCATGCACTTGGACTCACATTGTATGAAAGGTACTGCACCGCACGCACCGCACGCACCGCATGCACTTGGACTAGCATTGTATGAAAGGTACTGCACCGCACGCACCGCATGCACCGCATGCACTTGGACTCGCATTGTATGAAAGGTACTGCACCGCACGCACCGCACGCACCGCATGCACCGCATGCACTTGGACTCGCATTGTATGAAAGGTACTGCACCGCACGCACCGCATGCACCGCATGCACTTGGACT